>CM021739.1:20650738-20777831 GCA_011075105.1 Heteronetta atricapilla | reverse complement strand
TTTATTTTATTTTATTTTATTTTATTTTATTTTATTTTATTTTATTTGTAATATCCCATGCAGTAGATTTGATAAATGGAGCAGGGAATATAAGTGCACATACATACCACACGAATTTCCAATAAAGCTGTAACATTAGTGCTCTAGGTCTAACTTCAGATGTCTCATTTTTAGTTGACAAAATAGTTAACCTTTTCCCTGTTCATATATTTTATGTTTTTAAGCTTTGTCATAGGGGCACTTCCAACTGTATGCTGTCCTTTTTGAACACTTCATCTTTAAGAAAGTTAGTCTTTCTTTAGTCTTCCACAAAAGCTCGTGCTTATAACGCCAGCTCTTGAGTAGAACATAGCAGCTTTTTAGTCAGTAGTTTTGATACAAATATACCACCTTAGGATGGTTGAGAACAGAAAATGAAGGCAATTCTCTTGTTTAGTTTACACTGCCAGAGGGAGCTGCATCCACGCAAGGGAATGCCCGTGCTAGATGGTGGTGTCCTCACTGAGCATTGACAGGAAAAATGGAAGCAGCATTCTCCAGATTTGTATGCCTTTGTAAGATCATTACCATGGATGTGAAGTTTGTTGGCAGCATCTCTGGAAAATCAGTTCTCGTGCAATACACTACCCTGGGCAACCTAACTGGTTTATTGGGTTGCTGTGGATTAAAAAACATCTTCTGATTCTAAACTTTTCTGTGAGTCAAATGCTAGGTATTGTCACCAGGCACACCCCAGCAAAACATAGCAAATCGGCACAGTTAGTCTCACTAGGGTGCTATGATTCCTTGTCGTGTCCTTGTTTCATAATGTAAATCTTTTACATGTCATTGTTTGAATTATTATTCGTTGTGCTGAAAGTTGGCATTTTAATTCACAGCCTCACGTTTCAATATTTTTGTTTGGCTTAGAATGAAAGATTTTGGTCAAAAAGGGGTCTAACAATATCCTTTGGAAAAGTTGAAATGATTTTATCATTTTGATGACATATACATCCATTTTAAGGGCTATATGGACATCCTGAATGTCCACTGAGATCGCTAAGGTAGAAGCAATGCATTTCAGGTGCAGGTCCTAAGGGTGGTTCCGGCCATGCAGCTATTACCCTGCTACATGACCAGATTGCGTGAAGCACGAGATGATGCGAAGGGCCTCTTGTGATGGGAGCAAAAGGGATGTTTACAGCTGCGTGTAAGTCTGCCTCTATATTATATTAACAGAGTGATAATGCTGAAATAGGTTCATTGTAGCCTCATCTCTGGAGGTAGCTGGGAGGAAACCCATAACACACCAAGCTGCCTCTGCAACATTTCAGAAAGAAAAAGAATTGTCCCTGGCACATAGCAAAGCCCTGCTAAGCAATCAGCTTAAGCCTTGGAGCATGAAATTTGATTATCTTCATCACAGACGAGTGCTTTTAACCTCCCTTGAAAATGGAAGACAAATATTTCTCTTTAGGGTGCCAGATCTCTATGCAAAAATGACTTTTTCAAAGGTTTCTTCGTGGTAAAGCATCTGTCATATATCTTTCTAGCTTTGCCTGAGCTATAGTTTCCTCCTGGGACAGATTAAAGGCAATGCACAAGGTGGTAGGTAGATAATTGAGTGAGATTTCTGCTTCCTCGCAGAGAGAAACTGCCCTTTGCACTCCCGTGTGCTCTCAGTGTTGCATGTGGGGTCCCACTTGAACGTCTTCTCCCAGCTGGTGACAAAATGCTGGGGGTGCAGAGAAAGAGGGGAGAAGCACCTGGGAATGACTTTTACTTACATGAAAACCTTTCCCTATTCCTGTAACTAAAAACAAAACAAAACAAACAAACAAAACACAATGGATTGGACCATATATTTGTATTATATTGATAGGATGGATTGTTTTCTATCTTATGATTGAAAAAACATGGCATGAATTTAAATTCTCAGCTCTGCCCAGCAAAATCTGTTTTCCTGCAGTCTTGGTTTGGCTTGTCCTGCAACATATTTAATTCATACTGAGGACATGTGGATTTGGTTTCGTATTTGTATCAGCAAAACCATCTTGAGGACATAATAACAGAAGTGGGGAATAGTTTCATTTCTGTTTTGCACCCACAACACCTCTGCATATGTAGGAAGAGGATCTGACACGTACAGTGATATTGACTGCTGTGTGCACAATTTCTGGTTGTTTTATTTATTTATTTATTTATTTTTCCACTGTGTCCTGCTGCCATGGAGGTGTTGGGACTGCTTGGTGGCTGCTTTGTTCAGGTGAAGTGGGCAATACTTACACTGATCTCTGTTGCATTAGCCCAGCACGGACACTGGAGAGCCTTGGGGACTCCTCTGATCTGTGACCTATGAGCCTGGAGCCTAGAAGACTGCTGAATGTTGCATATTCTGATCTAGATACTCATTAATTTGAGATACAAAGGTTCTTCAACCGCTTATTTTATACATATTGAAAGTCTAGTGATTCAGAAAATGCTCTTTTACATCCCGTGTAGTGGTGTCTGCAACATCTCAGATGTGGTGTTTTTCGGTTTGGTTTGGTTTGGTTTTGTGTGTGTGTGTTGTGTTTTTATTGTTTGTTTTGTTTTGTTGTTTTTGCTTTTTCCAGGTTAACAGCTGCAAATTCAGGGGTGCTGTGAGAGATCAGGGACTATACAAGTTGGTCTGGGCTGGATAGAACTGCCCAGAGTTTTAGAGGGAACCTTCAGGGGTTAATGAACGTGAAATGCATGACAGTGAAGGCGGTGCAAGATTGTGCAGACTGGGAGGAGAGCCTGAATTACTCGTGCATGCTGCTGGGTTATCGGTTATTTGAATTAAACCTGAAAAGACAGATTGGAGTCAGTGAACATGCCAATGATGTCTCAGCCATGATAAAATTGTGCACACTTATGTTATCGAAGGTATTGCATAAATGTCAGGCAAACACTACAATGGAGATGCAAAACTACCTTTTGTGTACGTGGATATTCAGTGGCCAGCTTGTGCTTTCAGTGACGCTGAGCAGCAAAGGCACTTTCCTTCTGTCCTGGAAAATGGGTCACTCTATAGCAGGGAGAAGAAATTCCCCACAGCTACCAGCAAGCAGAGTATTAAACTGGTTCGGTGGCCTGATTGCCACAGGGAGGGAACCTGAACTGCTCCGGTGTTGTTTACAGATGGCAATTTTTGCCAGGTGCAAGATTTTTTGGGGGCTTGAACAGAACTGAAGCACAGAAAACAGAAAGGGCAGGAGAAAGAATTGAAAGGGAAGCTGTCTCCTGGGTCAACATTTTTTTTTATTTTCATCATTCCTATCCAAAGTTGTGTAATATTTAACTGAAAAACATTTATAACTGTAGCAATATTTAACTAGAAGTAAACTGCAGTGTACTTCACTGAGCTGCAGCATATTTGCTCTTGGAGCTAAGATTTTTGCTTTTCCTCACTCAAAATTTTTGAGTTGAACTCAAGCTGACATTAGTTTGCAAGACAAGAACTTGAGTGTCTGGGAATAAAAAGATATAACAAACAATTCCTTGGCCTCTTTAAAGAAGGATTTCCTTATTTACTTGGGAAGGATGTTGGAAAAGGTTCCTGACAATAAATAGCTAATGAAAAAAAAATAAAAACTTAAACTAAACAACAAAGTTTAAAAAAAATCAATTTTAGAGCAGTGACGATGAGTGTGATTGCTCTGTGCAGCCCAGTACTTCATTCTGAACAACTCACAGCACTTTTTTTTTCTTTTTCTCATTAATTGAGATGTGAGTTGATACATGAGTTGTCTATCAAGAAACCCCGGAGACTTTTGCCAACAAGCACAACATTTAACTTTGTTCAGTCGCTACTCCTCTGTGCTTGAACACCACAATATTGTCAGCAGATTAACTACTACTCTGGTTTCTTGGAGTTAAGTAATTAATTAACTAGAAAGCTGGTTCAGGTAATGCAAATAAAGTCCATCTGAAAACAAAACATAAGATGTCAACACTTAGAAAGAAAGAGGCTTCAAAACGTGCTTTGTGTCCTGAGTCCCATCCTTCTTTATCCCAGCTTTCTCCTCGGACCTGAGTGCACAGTATTCAGGAACTTATATAATTTCAGATGGTGTTTCCAAGTGGATGCGTAGGGTTGTTGGGTCTTCCTAGAGCTGGAAATCAGAGCTTGGATGATGCCCTCACCTTAGCATAGGCAAGGTTTCTGAGCAGGGGAAAATGAGACCTGACTGAGTTATTCAACAGGAGAGACAGGCTACGGGAGGTAATGCATAGGGTGTGTGCAAGGGTCCTGCAGTGGGTAGGGTCTGGAGGCTTTGAAAATCCCCACTGTCTCCGCATCTGCAGAGGAGCCAGGCAAGCCTTTTAATCCCCAGGTGCCCCTGTGGACTTGCTTGTTTTACCTTTGGGGCAGGGGCAGCAGCAGCCTGGCCATCTGCTGTGCAGTGCTGGAGCTGAGCAGGACGACTGGGGCCACAATGGAAAGGCAGATCACAGAAGAAAGTAAATAGTTCTTCTAAAAAGTTAGTGTTTACTCTGTTTTGGGGGGAGCCATGTCACAGAAGGGACACCAAACTGCTGCAGAGGCATAGCTGAGAGCATGACTAACTGCGCAGGGCAGCGAAGGATGGGTGGAAACACAACAGTTTTTCAGCCAATTAAAATGTTCATACAATGACTCATATCAATATAGTTGACCTTTATTAAAGCCCAGCTCCTAGAGTTGATAAAGGTTCTTAGATTGTGTAAGGAAATGAAAAAAAAAAAGTTAAACTTTTATTGTGGAGGATGAAAGATTGGAAATGCAGCGAAAGCACGACCTGGAGGTTCAACCATAAACCCAGATATTAAAGGAATTCAGACTTGCCTGAAATACGTTTTGCAATCGTAAAACCGTTTCAAATTTTTTTACTGACTAATGTTGAAAAGTTGTGTTGACAGATTCAGTAGATGAGATTGCCAGGGAGAAGGCTGCAGAGGATGTCTGTGGTCTTATTACAGATACACGGACATACGTACACAGAGCTGGAGAAGCACCGCTTGAAGTCTACACTGGCAAGAGCTGAGGCAAGAGCTCTCACAAAAGCCCTGGAGATGTTTTGGTACGTCTGTGGCTGGGCTCAGCCATGGCAAAGCCCATGGTGCCAAAGCACACGGTGCCAAAACGGCAATATTTTGTAGTGCATGTCAGTGCTACCAGACTGGGTAAAATGTTTCATGTCTTTACTCTCCTTTTCTGGATAATTTTGCACTGTGAATACATACCAGTTAAGCTGGTTAAATATTTGTGGGGCTTGGGGAAAGGAAAAAGTTAAAATGTTGCAACAGAATGGTTCTTTGGAAAAATTAAATATAAAAGTAATGTATTTGTAACTAGGAAGAACTATCACAAAATGGCACTTGAAAAATAATTGATGACTGCCATCAGCTAATAAAATAGTTCTCTAGCACAGTTAGATTGTAAAACTACCTCCATGACTGACTTAATTAAAACAATTATCTAAGGGCTTGACTTGGCTTAAAATATGTTCCTTCCTATGTTCCTTTCTGTGACTTCTGGAGGCAGCTGAGCTTGCTCTCCTTGGCTTTGATAAGGCTACAGTTCTGTAATGTCTTTAGGACAATTAAGTCCTTAATCACATAGAGAAGAAACATCACTAAATAAAAGCGTACCTCTCAGCAGAGAACCATTCACCGTGCAGAAAGAACACAGTATCAATGGAACAGAGTGGCCTCGTGCAAAAGGGAGTGACTGGAGGGCTTAATTCTAAAAAGTGGACCTTAATGTTGCAGGTGAAAAACACTAGGAGACAATGGCACGGCATCACAGAAGGGAATGCTCCCTTACAGCAGGCTGTTGTTGGCTTCAGTGGTGGGGGCAGGACGTGATAATCAGGTTTGATATGATACCTACACGTGCATACGAAGCATTTTGTTTTGCGTCTGCATATCTGAGAGGGGGAGAAGGTACTCAGCTCTTTCTGGGATGGGGTATCGGCTGGGATGGTTAGACCACATATGGCTGCATTGCGCCATGCCCCTTGGAGAAAAGAGTGCTGGCAATGTGTGTCTATTCAATTCATAGCCTGGCCCCATGATCTCAAGGTTTACTTTGGATCAGCTCTGGTGCTCAGAGCCAATACAGCTCATTAACCCAGCAAAAAGCCAGATAGTTATCTTCTGGGCTAGCAAGGAGATAGGGGCTCAGCGAGGAGCTCAGGAAGCCCCAAGGCAATGCAAGGAGAGGTGGGAACCTGTGCTAGGGCAAGGAGGAAGAGGCATGGAGGCTTCAGCCTTCCCCGGCAGCAATATGAGCTCAGCTGCTCCTCCACCTGATGGAATCTGGACTGTCTCCAGGCTCTGGTGTCTTTTAAGTTGATTCTTTTGAGGGGAAAAAAAGAAAAAAGAAAAAAAAAAAGAAAGGAAGAAAAAGTTGTGAATGGCTCTGTATCATCCCTGTCGAAAATTTTTATTGAGTATTTTTAGGCTGCTAAACATCCTCAAACATACGAGGGAGGAAGATCTGCCTAATACTTGCCTGTAATGAGATACGCATTTTTGAAGACAACTCGTATTTAGGAGAAAACACAGAATCACAGAATGGCCGAGGTGGGAAGGGACCTCTGAAGGTCATCTAGTCCAACCCCCCTGCTGAGTAGGATCACCTACAGCACATTGCGCAGAATGGCATCCAGGCAGGTTTTGAATATCTCCAGAGATACCTCAACCTCTCTGGGCAACCTGTCCCAGTGCTCTGTCACCCTCACACTAAAGAAATGCCCTCTGTAATTCAGCTGGAACCTCCAGTGCTTCAGTTTATGCTTGTTGCCTCTCATCCTCCCGCTGGGCACAACAGAAAAAAGACCGTCTCCATCCTTGTGACACGGTCCCCTCAGATATTTACACACATTGATGAAGTCAGATAGCTACTGTTTAGAATAGTAAATTTCCTTTGGAAGGACATTTTTTGGTTTTGCTTTTGTTTCCTTTGTTTCAGACTGAACAGCGCTATTCCACAAGGGAAGTTGTTGGTTGTTGAATTAAACAGTTGAGCCCACTTTTTGTTTCTGCAGCTAGTTACTGCTCCAGGTGCCTCCCAAGGCGCTGGGACGGTGCCCACTCAGTGGTGCCCTGTGGGGAGGTCTCTGCGGGGTCCAAGCAAGGAGTCAGGCAGACACCGCCCCAGAGCCACCACCAGCGGCCTCCCGGAGCTGGTGGTTTGACCCAACGCGGGCACGGTCCCAGTGGCAGCTCAGTTTACAGCTCCCGCGTCTTTCTGACTGGATTTGAAAGAATGTTCTTCGGTTCCAGTGGCTGTTTTATGTCGTGGTGACACGAAGAGTTTATTTGATGCATTTAAGGGGCAAGGTGGTACTGGGTAGGTCAAGAAGCCTTCATCCATGGCTGCGGCCTGAGTTCCCCTTTTCATCTTTTCAGGAAGTTTTGGTAAGAGCAGGACGCGTATGTGAGCACATTGTTTTCAAAACCTCCCTTTTCAAGCATGGCTTCCTTCCCGGAAATCAGGCATTGTGCTCGTTTGAAAGAACCGTGCCCATTAACCCTCAGAGCAGCCTGCCAGAACCTACGGGAGGCCTTGGGAAAGCTGTGAAGGGATGCTTTACCTGGGAGTGCAGGGATAGGATGAGGGGGAATGGCTTTAAACTAAAAGAGGGGGGAATTTGGCTAGATATAAGGAATAAATTATTTCTTCAGAGAGTGGTGAGGCCCTGACCGAGGCTGCCCCAAGAAGTGGGTCTGGATTTTAAGTTTCTTTGCATTGAAAGTGAACCACTTTTCTTCAACGCTGAACAGTTTTGAAGGCAGTGAATTGATGAAGGAATTGTTGCCTTACGCAGAAAAGAACCTGTTGGAAATCAGAGCAGGTTTAATGACTTCTCTCTTGATTTCGAAGAGCCCTGCTTCAATCTGAAAGAGGTAGTGTAGCCAGTCAGCTGGCTGCCAGTGGCTCTGGATTATGGTTCTTAAAATGCAATACAAGAAGTTTCCAGAATTTTATAAATGTTCCCAAGGTGAGATTTGTGGGAAGAGAGTTGTAGGAAAAAACAACATCTTTTGCTTCATTAACACTTTTAAATCAAAACAGGTGCCTGAAGGGTAATTGCATTCCTCATTTGCCGTCGTGGTTTCCTGTCTGTCTGACTTAGACTGTGTCTGATTTGCGCAGCCTCATAACAATTGTCAATCCAGAGACATGTACGTGAACAAAGCATTTCAAAGTTTGCCCTAAGTGAAAGCACGACTTGCAGGCGTACAAGGAGTGGGAGCTGTGTCTGCAGCCTGACATTCATGCTGCTAGTGCTTGTCTTCAGGGGGACCATCAGGAAGAAGAAATCTCAGCACCCATCTCCCCCACAGGAGGATTATGAAGAATTCAAGCCTGAAAAGCAATTTGTGAGAACTGAGTTTTACAACTAGGCTAACCTCTGCTTTTATTTATTTATTTATTTAATTATTATTATTATTATTTTTTCCCCAGGGAAGGGATGTCATGAGAAACAGATTACTTAAAAACTTGACTGATTAGATAATCCTTGCACATGGTGCCGCTTCAGACTTAAACCCGCCATGTCTGCACAGATATAGAAGTGTCTGAATGTATGCACGCTACTATCTAAATATACAACTATTCAAATACCTGCACACAGTCTATGCAATTCCTACCGGTGTACAGTAATCTTGAGTTTTGCTGCATCTAGCAAAATTTTGCTTATTGTGCTTTAAATATTCTGGTTAACATTAATCCCCTGATGGACTACTACTGTAGTTGAACCAGTTATCTCTTTTGCATATAAGATGGTTGCTATTAGATTTTCTCAGCATAAATATCTTTTTCAGATTAAAGTAGTTTAGCATTTGGTAAGCATGTAGTTCTCCAAAATTGCCATCAGGTTACTTTGTTGTTTCTAATAGCCTGAAGCAGAGGTTTGATGTATGTTCATTGTGGACTTACATTGATGTGTAGACTTTGCAGTCCTTGCACAATCTATTGTACTCACCTTTTTCTTTTTCTCTCATTCATGTAGCATGGCAGGTAGAAGGCATTCAGGTAGAAGGCATCACATCCATGCCATGTGTCTTCCAAAGCATCTCACTAATTTCTGCTCTCTGGTGGAATCTCAGCAGCTACTGCAGACAGCACAAGTCCTGTAAAGGTAAGAAAAACTGAGCAGGGTTTAAATGCTGAGTGATCTTGGCCAAGATACATCTTCTGAACAGAAATGTCAAATGCAGAAAGCATTATCTCAAGATAAAGGCCTTAGGTTGTGTTTGGCTTAAGACCCAGTATTAATCTAACAGTATCAGTGCTGCCAAATTTGTGTGGTTGAAAAAACATCCATGCTTTATCCTGACACAGGCAGCACCAGAAAAAAGGTCAGCTGGTGGTCAACATCATGCTTCACTTATTTGTCAGCACAGAGCTGAATGTTTCCAGAAAGTGGACATTTGTACCCTGAGGAGCATTGTTAAGGTATGTGTTATCTATTTGTGAAATCTGGTTTTCCACAGGCAAAATATTTATTTCTGAAGCTTTAATTCCCAGTCATGGCAATTTAACATCTCTTCAACTCAGCTCAGTGTTGTGAATGTACTGAGCAGAGGAAACGCAGCTTGATACTTGGGCTGTGCTGCTGGCAGCTGAAAAAAATCTAGTCATGACTTGCAAACTAAGTGTTATGAAGTCACTAATACTGGATAAACATGGAACATCTGGATTTCATCCCTTATAACACTACATTTTGACTGTAAAGAAGTGCTCACAGTAAAACTAATCCAAACTGAAGATTGTAAACTAAATGTACAAGAGTGTAAAGACGCCTCTGCACTTCAGACATCAGCAGGTAAATGCACAAAGGCCTGGCTGTGTAGACAGTCCCTGCAGAAGTCACAGAACAGATGCAGAGGCATGGTTTGTGCTCAGAGGTGCACCCAGGTAATGGGATTACCTTGAAGATGGGGAGAAACTTCATGCCCTTTGGGAGTTTGTCTTCAACAAGGGATATATTGAACAAGCACTGTAACCTTAGATTGCAACCTTACACTAATGCATAGTCAAAGTAATTTTTGTCACTCTCAGCTGCTTGCTCCTATTATTTTCCTTAAACTACCTGTCCTTGCTCTGTGCCAGCTTTATATGCACACACACCAAACAAATCCAGGGGTTTGTTTGCTGACTGGAATTTCCACAAATGTTTTGCTTTTACTGCTGATGACTTTGGGAGTTTGAAATGTGCACAAGTGTCTTTGGGACCACGCCTTGGATTTGATCCTGCCCTCATCACGGTTAGTGGACAAAGTCACATGAAATGCACCAGGAACAGGCTTGTTTAGTGGAAAGAAGCCTGGAAATACTGTACAAAACACAGTGTAGCTTTCCAAAACTGGATGCGATTGACAACACCACTGCAGTGTTAGACTAGACAACCAAATAATCTGTGTAGTAGCCAAATACAGACGTTTTCTTTATAGTCAGAAAAGAAAAAAAAATAAAAATCCTTTTGAACAGCTGCCAAGTTTTTGGAACTCAGAACATGATGCAGATGCAATAAGGTCAACTGTCTACCAGCATTAAGGGTGAAACTCTCTCAGAAGTAACAGAAATATTTCGGATAACACCAGCAGAGAATGCAACCAACCAGCTGTGTTTCAGCTGCTGCCATGCAAAGCCCTAGAGAATTGGGCTTTCTCCAAACAAACTGTGTAAGCTCTGCAGTGCTGATAAGTAGAAGTACCTATTTACTCTGTCTTCAAACAAAAAATGCATAGGGCTCAGGTAGGTGAGCAGATTGCTCTGCCTCCATGAATGTTAGCAGTTTCAAAGTTATTTGCAGTGGCTGTACTTGTAGATCAAATAGTAGAAAAAATACCTTGGCTTAAAGCTCAAAGAAAAATAAATTTTTACTTATTTTACCTTGTGACTCAGATGGATTTAAAAACAAGCTCTGGTAATGTATTTGTGAGTCTAAATCCATAATCCTAGCCCCAGAGAATTTACACTCCAAATCATTGTTCTCTTGCAGCTCCTTGTGTACATACAAAGTGCCGTGCACCGCCCGTTGAAGTAGTGTGATAGTTCACCTCCACATGAATTTGCTGGGCTGGTGTCTTAAAAAAACAGCTGGGCATGGATGAGCAAATCTGTTGCTGCCATTGGGCTTGTAGGAGGGTCTTTCTGTTTTAAATTTTACTAATTTCTCCTGTAATCAAAGAAGAAGATTTTATTAATGCAAATCCCCAGCAATTTCTGACAAACGTAGAGAATACAAAAATACACCCAGAAGGATGTTTCCGTCTGATCCTGTTCCTCCTCGATCTGTTTGCTTACAAGCTTTCTCACACTTAGGTGAAATGCTAATGTGGAAGGGGACACTGTGGCTCCAGTTGCTCCTGACATTTTGAATGCACTTCCCAGGCCTGATTTTCTATCCTGCAGTGTGAAATTAATTTTGGCAAAATCTTGAGAGAATTAAGCTGCAACACGGTGATCTCCTTGCTCAACTCATATTTGCTGTCTGCCTGATTTATGTTGAAAAGAAGCACTTGGGCATGCCAATTATCCTGTCTTTTATTTGCCTTGTGCATTGAGCCTTTGGCTACTAGAATTAAACTGGAAAATGCAATTAAAAGCATTAGCTGTAGCAAACATACCACAAAATATCATTATATGCTTGACAATGTTCTCCTTCATACTGTTAATCCCTGCAGATCTACCTGTGCTATTAGATTTCATATATGGATTTTATTTTTCTCAAAAGACTAAATTAATTGGGATGAGCAAGTTGTGTGCCTAATTGCGTAAGGAAAGAAAAGGAAGATGTCACCATACTGGAAAAATCTCACTTGACTTTTCTTGGTGAATATGATCTCAACTTGAACTTGAATAGGAGATCTAACATTGTTCAAGCTTCAAAATTTTTGTGGGTTCCTAGTTGATATTATGTGTCAGATAAACACATATCTGGCTCAGTGCACCATGGAAATGATTGTGTATAAAATAAGTTGTCTTCAGCTGTGATGGAAAGTGCATGGGGGCTTGGGGTGAGGTGGCAAGTAGGGCTGGCAGAGCGTGCTGGGACTGAATTTTGGGGCCAATTTCTTTCCTTCCCTATGTTCTCTGAGGTGAGGCTTAGGAGATGGCTATCTGGATGGACCCTTCCTACAGTGCAGCAAGGCACCCAAGTGGGGAGCATGGGCTTATGAGCCACACTGGTGATATCATCTGGGGAGCAAACTTAGATGAGAGGAGAACAACTTTCCTGTGCTCTTCATTCCCAAGTCAAAACAGACCATCAAAGGAAAGCAAAATTCTGACTCAGAATGCAGTTACAGTAAGTTGAAAACCCAGAAGTGCACTCATGTTGAACACAGCACCCACATTCCTGTGGTTATTTCCTTGTGAAACAGTCTGAGAAAACAAAAAAGACCGAGATGATATTAACCATATTAACCCTGCAAAGACAGGTTACTGGCTTTGCCAGTAAGTCTGAGAATCCAGGAGTGCCTGATGCTCATACCACTAAGCCCAGTGAGCTTTATGGCCTTCCCTCTGGTGAGAATATATAGTAGTCACATGAGTTTCTTGGTGAACACTTTTAAATGTGTCTCTTGGCCTCTGGTAGAAGCACCACTGCAGGAGACACTGCCTCATTATTGCAGAGACCTCCCCCAAATCCTGCTCACCTTAAGTTTAAACCTTCTCTTTATCTCTGGAAAAAGGAGTTTCCACGGAAAGCAAGTGTCAAAAGCATGAAGAAATACATGCAGGAGACAGAAAAGGATAAGAAACAAAGAGGAATCTGAAGTCAAGCTCAGTGGTGACTTAGCTACGTCTCCAGCTGTGTGATGACAGACGGGTAAGCTGGCATCTCTGCAGAGGTAAAACAGATCAGGCTGGAAAAAGGCAACTTTCCAACCTTACCTTTTGTGCTGCATGGAAACCTGTTAAATACCAGACCCATAAAAACCTAACGATAATGGAAAACTGGAATTACAGGCATCAAGTCATTTGGCAGAACATTGCTTTCAAGAACAGTAATACCAGGAGTGGTGATATCTCTGACTGCGGGCTGTTGGATTGCAACATTTTCCCTGTTCCGGTTAGTCCTGATAGGAACTGTAAAAGGTGGATGAAACCCGGTGACTTTGCCCTGCTGGACTCATTTCACTTAATGGTTGTTGCTCAATGTGATCAGAGAGAAAACATAAATGAAACTTTCTTCACTCAGGGGAAATGAAACTTCAGATACATAGGATAATTTAAAGCACCTATAGGTACTCTTCTGCATAATTGGAAGCAATTCATTTTCAGCTGGTGAAAACTGGAAACCTCTAGCACACTTTTGGCAGCTAGACTCAGGGGATTTGCCTGATCTCATACCGTTTCCCAAGGTTTATTTTTCATTACTCTGTAGTAATGGTGCCGATGCCTCATTTGCAGCTGCTCCCGAAGAGCCCAGCTGCCCGGCTGGATGCAGGGAGGATGCTGCGGCCAGCTGCCTTCCTCCTCAGCTGTGAGCGCCAGCCATCTTCCATGCTGGAAGCACTGCTTGCTCACTGGTCTCTCTGAATACTTCCCTGAAGTATTTCAGGGAAGCAAGCCTAGCGATCTGGCCGAGCAGATAAAGGACAGCAGCTCTGTGTTCTTCTGTCCTTCACTGATTCATTTATTGGTCCTGGGGAAAGCACCAAGTAGGAATGTTTTGTCCTCACCTGCCTGCACTGCAGTGACCTCACCTTCCTGCCTGCTGGGAAGGGCATATGGTAAAATCCCATTTATGTCTGGCTTCTTTTGTCTGGCTTTTTGTTTTTTTTCCCCATTTAGCAGACTGTAGATAAGGTCCTAACATGTCAATATCTTTGTCACCTAATTTCTTCCTTTCCAAACAGCGAAGTCCCCTCAGCTGCTGTGAGGGGTATGGTATTTCCAGAGGGTTCCCAATGCTGCCAAGCCTGCAGCGACTTCAGTGTTGTAGGAACAGTCAAGGAAATAAATATCAGGGACAGGAATCTGCTTCGGTAGTGCAAGTGCTGGCTCGTGACAGTGTGTTTATGCATTAAAAGCCCTGCCTGCACAAACACTGCTGACACAGAGGTGAACCACTGCCTTGCTTGGTGCCTGGCCTAGGTGGGCTACAGAAAGCACGCCAGGTGAAGCAGCAGCAAGCAGCCGAGTGCCAAGCTGATCCCGCATCCATCCATCCCGTGCTGCCATTCTGCAGAGCAGCCGAGGGGCTTGTGAGGCTGAAGGCTAGGTGCTTTGTTCAAATTTATCACCGCTTCCTGCAAGCCTAGATGAGAAAACGCCCTCATTGTTCTATCAAGATCAAGGAGATTTGGCACTCAGGGAAGAGCTGCTGAGAGAAACTAGAAGTGACGGTGGAATTCCCCCAGCCCTGTGGTAAACAACCTCTCCTTTCTCCGGGCCTGGCACTGCTAGGGGAGAGGCTTGTGCTGCTGCTGCTGCCGGGTCCTGCAGGCAGGAGAGCTCAGCACTGCTAGTCTGCAGCACTTGCTGCTGTTGTTGCTTTCTAAACTTCCCTTCTTCCCATGCCCTGACGACCCCAGGATCCTGAGACAGACAGCGATGTTACTCACGGGGAGGATTAGGTATTAACAGGAAAAGCACCTTCTGTCTTAACTTGTTTGTCATCTGGAAAACTGAGAAAAATTTGTTACAGATCCTGGTACACATTAGCTTTTAATGATTTCTGTGCCTCACCTTGTTTAGAAAGACAGTTTTGCTCCCAGTTGCAGCTCTGGACACTGAGTTACGCTGGGTCAAGCCAAGGTAGATGCCTGCAAGTGGAGTCCTGCCAACAGAGACGAACTGGAGCTGAGTTAACCCAGTTGCCCTTCATTGATTACATGTGAGTAAACAAGTCTGCTGTGGCAATCTTAGGAGGAAGAGCATCCAGCTGAGTTGGCTCTTTTGGGTTAATATGCAAATAGTAAACGACTTGGTCTACACAGCTCAGGAGATAACTGCCTGAGCAGGCAGAAAGCAGAATAATCTCTGCTGAGTATAAAGATGCATTTCAAAGTGACACTGAGAAATAAGTTAAAGTTGGAATTTACATTTGGAAGTGAAGGCTCCAAGAGCTGGGATGAGTGGCTGATACAAGTAAGCATGTGCCTGTGCTTCGAGGTTACGGGTTAACAGATCTCTTAGATCTTGCTTAAACTCAGAAACTCCCTTGGAAACTCAATCAGCCCAATAAATCAAGAAGTTGGCACTCTTTAAAGTAGAAGGCCTGAGCCAAAATTCACTCCAACAGCATAATTTTAGTCTAAGTAAAAGGAATATTGTAAACCAGGAGGGTAATCTTTAATGAGGTGGTTCTAGGTTTGTACCATTGCAACATATGTATTGCATATATGCATACATAAAAGAACATATGCATATAATTTTAATAAGTAGTTCCTTATAGTGTTTAAAAATAATACACTGATTGGAGCTGAAAGCCTCTCTTTCACCAGTGTCCGCATCACTCAGCCCTGAAATTGCATAGGTCATTTTCACTTCTGTAGCCTGGTCGTTGGTGCTCAGAACTCTGCAGTGGCATTGGATAACAACATCCAGTGGAGTCATGTCTGTGCCCAAGGACAGTCCTTATGTGCACAGTGCCCTGCCTACATGCACTGGGTGTTATCCGATAAATCCACGATGTTCTGATTAATTTTTTCAGTATATTTTTTTTATGGGGGGGGAGGAGGGTGAGTGGTGAAAATCCATAGGCAGACGCTGAATGTACTCTGCTCCTTTACAAAGCCATTCCTACATTGCAGTGCTTTACAACCCACAGCACGTTGGCATGGAGGGAATGGAAATGCTGGAGCAGATGATGTGACAGCTGCAAAAAGAATGCAGTGTGCACGCGTCTGGAAGGTGAAAAACATCAAAGGTAACTCATCTGATCGCTAACATAACTGGCAGTGGCAGGTGCCAGGGCTGCTCTGGAAGCAGGCTTCTGCTCCAGTGTGCAGCAGAGGGTGCATGAGGCCAGCAGCCATGGACTTGTACATGCAGCCAGTTGCCTTATGTAGCATGAAGGAGCAGAAACCCAAGTCACGAGAGCAGAAATAGCCCCATTTCCCCAGCTATTACCCTGGGGGGTCAAAATGCAACCATTTCCAGGGCACTCACATCTCTCCATAGATTTTGGAGATGCTGCTATGCCTCCTTTCCATGCATCTGTCACTGATAAAGACAGATGTATCTGCAGGCAACTGAAAGTCCTAAAAATGCAGCACTATACAACCATGCAGCTGCATCCTTGGAGCAGCAAGGCAGACTCTTCCCTTGGTGCACGCACCCACCCTTTCAGATCTGCAGAATAGGAGCATGCACAGGTGTCTACAAAACTGAATGTGAGACCTGCACATGCCCTTACCAGCTTGCAAATCTGAACTAATAGCAATTAGGGCTGAAAAAAATCCTTCTGGTATGCCAAAGACTGAAAGTGTATCATGCTGAAATAGAAAAATAAATGGCTCTATGCTTTTGTTTTTGTGTAGACCACCCCCACCCCCCCGGAAATCTGAGTAATCTCAGATGAGTGTGAATTTTATGCCTTGTCCGTGTGTGAATTCATAAATAAGGGCCTGGGCTGCCAGGAAAGTTTTGGCACAATTCTTGCTATAATGCTTTCATTTCTGCATTTTGTTTTTAAAACAAGCTGGACCTTTTCAAGTCTTTGTTTTAAATGCTCCCTCTGCTGGCGATTGTGTAAATTACATTTTAATTGAAAATAAAACTGCTAAAGAAATTAATAGGCTAATAGCAAAAATTCATTGTCTTTATTCCTCCACCACACTCTGAATCCAACATCTCAAATTCCATATATTCAACTGAGTATACTGCGCCTATCCTGATACTGCCAGGGTGTTTGTGGGAGAGCTTATTTTCTATGACATCAATTATTATTGCTGTTTTAAATCTCCTGCTATAAAATATGCTCTCTCCTATAATGAACTCCTCCTATACCCCTAGACTGTCTTATAATTTTAAGTGCCATGGTTTGTTGAAATTCTGCCTCAAAAAGGAACGATTGGCTGTGATGGAAAGATTTAGTGTTGGCTTATTATATAAAACCAGAAGTAATTAAAAATATACATTTCTTCTTGTTGAATAGCTGATAAACACTTTAAAATGCTGCAGAAAATCACAGTGAAAAATTATTAAATTTACATTAGGAGTAAAAGGTAAGAGATGCTTATGATGTGCTGCCAAACATTTAAATAACATTTATGAAATAAGTACATGCCATTGGACAACTGCCAGGAGAATAAAAACAAGCAGCAAACACGTGCCTCTCCTGGGGGTGAACAACATAATGCCTGATCCTGCTTGAAAGAGGTGTCTCAGTGGGAAGCAAGGAGCAGAGAGCAGACAGGAAGGATCCGAGTGGAGGGCATGGTCAGTGGGATGCCAAGGGGCTGATTTCCGTGGCAGATTAACTGCATTGGAGCGTGTGGATTGGCCTTGTAAATGCAGCGCTGATACACATTTCTGTCTTTAGACCACCTCCTGCTGGTTTAAATAGAAGCTTCTAAGTCTCTTGAAGTATTCTTATTTTTTTTTCCCTGGTACTTTTTTTCAGCAGGACAAAAGTGTTATGTTCTGTGAAAGTCACAGTACCCTGCTGGACAAAATGACAAGCCTGCACATTACGACAATTTAAAAGTAATGCTGCTGTGACCATTAATAAATGAGAGAGCAGGGGAAGAAAATAGGTAAGAATTCAGAAAGAAAAAAAGTGTGAAAGGAAGGCAAATAGGAATAAAAATGGAACTAGGATGTCCACTGGATAAAACTGATTTCAAACATAAATAATCTATAAGCATGTAAAATTCTGTTTATAGAGCAGAATGAAGAACGTGAGCTCAGCTGTCAGTCTTGAAAGAGGGAGGAACAGCACTTGTGCAGGCATAAGCAAATGTGGTCAGCATTAATCATTTGGGAGCAATCAAGTCAGAGAAGGTCACATTCACAGACCATGGACACACCAGCAAGGTTTCCTGCTTAGAAAACAACCACACTGTATTTGATTCAGCATTTTTTTACAGGAACTCTGAGATCTCTCATTTTGTTTCCTGATCTCTGCTAATTGAAAACTCAAATTAGAAGTGTTGCACATCTGGAAAAAAAGTCAGACATATTTCCACTTTATTTGTTCTTCAGTTTGACAGCACGTTTGAACCACTACTTAGATCTTACAAGATCCTTCCCCTGTAATGGGAAAGAAGCAAAACAAACAAAAAAACACAACCAAAAAAGTCACACTTAAATGCATTCACATCACATATGTTGTACTTTGTATTCTTGAACATCATAAATAAGAGAACATTAAACCAGCTTCTTAAAAAAACCAAACATTATTACAGGTCATAGCAGCTTAAAAGGCTAAAGTCAGATTAATCTACTTCTAATAGTTTTATTTGAAAAACTTTCTCGAAGTTTATTAAGAGATTAAAAACTGATGCACCTGATCAAAAAATAGAGAGGCCCAAACAGTACAAAATGATGTTTTAAAGATAAACAATTTATTTTCAGTATGTAGGACTTAAGATCCACAATGGCCTTTCTGCTTTGGCTTGGATGCAATTTTGCAATTACTTAGATGAAGGTCAGGAAATTCTAGTTGCTAGTGATTTTTATGAAACATCTTTAACTTGGTCTGGGTTTTCAGAAACACTCCACTCCCATTCTTTAAGATGTTCTAAGCTAGACAAAAACTTTATTTCTGTCAGTATCAGTCAAAACTACTGGGAAACAGCTAACATGTTTCCAATGAAATAGGATTCAAATGAGTATAGCTTGTTACACAGGCTTTTTCTTTCAAGCTTACATTTGAATGCTTTGATATTCTTGCAATGAACAGTGTAAGTGTAATTGTAGGAAGGGGAGGGAAAAAAACAAAACAGCTATCTTCTAAAAGTAGTTAGCCATACTCATTTAATGAATTTAATGAAAAAGGAAGTAGACCAATTTACTGAGCATCTTCTTTTAGAGGACCAACTTTTCACTCTACATAGGTGAAGTACTGTTAGTATTTCTGAATCTGATCCTAGAACATGTAAGGTGCTCTGAACTGCTTTGTGAAATAACTAAGGAATGAAGGTGCTATGTATGCCCAAACAAGCACTTTTCAGATGAAGAGTATTTTTTAAAAAAATTAATAAAGCTTTTGTAACATGCATTAATCTTAATCTCTTCCTTGCAGGCACCAGATCTCTGTAAGGCCTGCTGGCCCTGCTGAGCTGAGCCAGTGCGATGGGTGAGCTTGCAGAAGCTCAGCTGGAAGCAGTGCTGAACTTCTAGCTCCGGGCACAGTGACCGCCTGCACAGGACAGCAAAGTAAAGTAAGAAGAAAGATGAGAATGTGACTAATGCTAACTTCACGATTTACACTTAATTTTAATCAAGCATCTTGTGTGGCTACACACTATAAAGTCTTTTTATAGCTGTAACTCAGACCTCTTTTTGTATGTAATAGGAAACGCCACGTATCTTTGCAGCTATTTTGTACTTAACCATATAGCTGCATGATAAAGTAATCATGGTATTTCGATGGAACTAATGAATCCTGTAACATCTCATCTAAGTTGTTCTACCATCTTGGATGTCACATCCAGCTGGTGATGACTTAGTGAATACATTCAATCCAGTTATATGCTTACTACCACTTCTTGTGCCAAGACTTTAATGTGCTTCAGTGCATGAAGGAAATACACAGCCCACTCCAGGAATATATATTCCAGCTCTCCATTTCATTTCAGTGAAAAAAGGTAGTGATTATATTATAGCTTCATAGCAGATATTTATAAATTAGCTATAAACAAATGCTGATCTAAAGCACTGCAGACAGCTCTTAGGTAACTTAGTTATTACAGAACTGATACAAATAGTAAGCATTTTTTCCCAGTACTCCAATGACTACCTTTTAATGACTGCAGGCTGAAATAAAATTATACCTTTTCTGACATAGCCTTATTGTAAGGGGGAAAGTCAGGAATAAGCCTATTGTTACAACTCAGTGTAAAAGATGTATTTTGACTCAGTCATGGTCTGAAGCCAAGTAATTGGAGCTGTTTGCATACAGTGGATTGAATACGAGTACAGGCCTCTTTTCAAGATCA
Organism: Heteronetta atricapilla; assembly: GCA_011075105.1. Lineage (NCBI taxonomy): Eukaryota > Metazoa > Chordata > Aves > Anseriformes > Anatidae > Heteronetta > Heteronetta atricapilla. The sequence continues at coordinate 20,757,710 of CM021739.1, read as the reverse complement.
GTAATTTGTCTTTTTGAATAAACATAACTTTAGTTGACATCTGTTTTAGGTATAAATTGTATCTACTGGACTTGTGTTTATGGGGGAGGGAAAAAGAGGCTTAAATCTGTAAGAAAGTTAAATTCTTCTGCAATGTTAATTATATATATTGGCCAAACTTTATCCTGATTTGAATTGACACTTGGCTGCTCTAATTCCACCAAGTCTTTGTAACAATCTAAATGGAAAAAGAATCTGGGCCACTGATGAAAAAGCTTTGGCTTGTGACCTCCATGTGAACCCATGCTCAGAAATTAGTTTTAGCCTGCGTGACTGAGTCTACATCGAGGCCCTGTCTCATTAATACATACAGCCATAATAACAAGCTGCTGTTTTTAGGAAGCAACGATTCAGCAAAGCCATTCTCTTGTTTAATTTATATATCAGTGAAAGTGAGCTGTTCTGTATACATCTTAAGTTACAGAAGGTAACATGATTTACTTAGTTTAACTTTTCAGAAATGATCTCATGAAATTGTCTTTGTCATGATTTCCTACAGCTGAGAACCCTTACCTTACTGTACTTTCACACAGGCCAGGAGATAAATCAGTTACCTTCATAAGGAGACAGAGTGTAGCAGCACCGCCAGCCATGGGGTAGACTGCTCTGAGCCAGCTGTTAAAGACTGATAGAAAGTCAGAAGCCAAGGGATCTGTTCAGTGCATGCCAGTCAGTAACATATCCCTGTCCTTCACTAACATCTGTGAATGCAGTTTCACAACTCCTTTGTAAGGTAGGAAATGACTACTCCCTGCCTTGCAGAAAGAAGAAAGTGAGGCACAAGGAGATTAAGTTGCTCTCCTTGGGTCCTACAGGAAGTCTGCAGTAAAGCTGACGATTAATTTAATCTCCTGGTTTAGTCACGGGACAGCCACCCTCTCTTTGCCTAGAAAGGCTGGGCATGACCTTGTGCAGCCTCCACCTCTGCAATCAGTAAACATCCTGGAAAGAAGTACATTTACACTGTTGCAAGTGGTTTCACTTCACTGTCCTGCCTCTCTGAATTTTAAAGAGTGGCTCAAACTGTACAGATGTGCTGCACAACAGCTAGATCACGTTACCTCGCATTTTAGGTGCAGTCTACAAGACAAACAAGCTATAGCAGCAAAGCTCCAATGTAAATCTCCAGTATAGACTAGAGCCCACTTCTATTTGTCCAGTTCTGTCCTTCGAGGAAGGATGAGATACAACAAATGCCATAAGCACAAAAGAAAATCAATGAACAAAAACTTTACGATTAATTACAAACTTTAGTGCAAACCACACAGCAGATTGTTTTAGTATGCTCAGTATTTTCTGTAAGGAAGTTATAAACTGAGGCTTTAAATGCTGACAGTTATACTCTTTAGCCATGTAGTCATCTTTGAAGCTCCCGTAATGAACCCAGATTCTGCAGGTACGCATTTTATCCTCCATATTTGTATGAATGCTATTATTTTTTTTTTAATTTAAAAATATTTTGCTCTGTGAATTTATAAATAACTAGAAGACCATAAAGACCAAATTACAAAGCTGAATTACGTTAGACAAGTCTCTTAGCCAAGCATCATCTTAACTGACTAGATTCTTTTTTTTTTTTAAATACAAGAGCCATTTGTCTATTTGCCTAAAAGTCACCATCCAAATCCATGCCTGACATCCAAATGCATGGTTCTGCTGTCAAAGGTGAGAGTGCTCACACTTGCTTCACCACCAGCAAGCACTCAACACTGTTGAAAATTACTTCTCTCTTTTATATATTCAAACATAGATGTAAGCATTTGACTTTATCTGGCATCATTTTACAATTGTGGCCCTTGTGCCTAATTAAGGTTCAAAGCTTGAAAGTTTCAGCCAGTTAAGAATGAGCCAGTTAAGAATGCAACAGGAATGCTGATCTCCTTGCTCAACATTTGTTTACGTTAGGCAAATTATCTGAAAAGGAAAAAAATCCTGAAATCTGAAGAAATATTTCACAAAATACTTTGCTGGGCAAGGTCAATTGAGCTAGTAAATGCTACAGCTAGTCTGCAGCCCCCCCACGGATGCAGCTGAATGGATGAAGTCAGAATTCAGAAAAGTGCACTTTTTCATTCTTTGATCTTTTGCAAGAACAGACACTAGAGTGGAGCACCCTGTATCTTCTAGAGACTCTCTCCTCAGAGGTTTTCATCAAGCCATTTTATATAGCTGTTTCTAGTCTGAATTCCTGCAGAGAAATCAGTAGGCCAGATTGTGAATATCATACAGCCATGAAAGCAGTCATCGAAGTGATCGAGCGTGACTTCCACACCAGCATTCTCTAACCGCTTGGCATACATCACCCCATCATCTCTCAGGACGTCATTCTCACAAGTCAGGATGTAAGTCTTTGGCTGCAGCTGCAAAGTTTCGTTTTCTGCAAGCAGTGGGACTGCCCGTACGTCAAGGAGCGCTGGAATCTCCTGAATTATTTCAGCCTTGCCTGTGGTTTGTATTACAGGCTTGTAGTTCTTCTTGAATGATGAAGGCAGTAGAGATGTCCAGTTCAGACGTCCTCTGTAGGAGAGCGCTTGACCAACATCGAGAGCAGTGTGGTTGTTAATCAGCAGTGAGTGAGCCAAGTCGTGATTGCCATTGAAGTAGTCTATCCAATAGTTGATCATGACATAACGGGGAAGAACAGGCATATTCATGTTCTGCTGATACGAAGGGGTATTGAAGTCAAATGCCTGAAGGACTGGATAAATTAAGGCCTGCAGTTTTGGTCTGACGGTCAAATGCTCATCTTTGCTAAGCTGCAAGAAGAACATACAATTAAAAAAAGATTACAAAGAAAATAAGCATTACACTATCAACCCTGAACTTCACTCAAACAAACTTGTAGGCCAAATTCTGTTCTTATGCAATGCCTCTGGTGAAGAATGTTCCTCTTTTGTCTGAAATACAGACTTATCTTTTAATTTTCTTTTAATGATGGTCATTCAGGACAGTTTTAGTACTGTTACCAACAGAAAATCAGTAGCAGGCATTCAACAAAGTGTATAAGGAAGGTGTAAAATGGTATTCTCTAACACACCACTTGAACGATTTGCAGATGAAGGACTTCTTGAGTCAGTGTAGCTATCCAAGGTTTTAATAGCTTTTCATGCATTTCTCTTCCACAACTGTAGCTTTTTCTTTGAGCCTCTGCAAACTGTTCGCATCCAGTCTTCTCTACCAAAGGCTCCCTGTGTGCAGAAGCACCTTTGTGTTGGACTTGAACCTAACCTCTGCATTTGATTTGAGCTTACAAAGTTGGCATTTGGTACCCCGATTCTTTTAGTGAAAGAATCAGTAAACACTTGTTTTGCTTCACCTTCAAGATACAAAGATCTGTATATCTCATCTTGTCTGTCTCTTTCAGGCTGAAGAATCTTAGTGCATTTAACCTCTCCCTGAAACAGTCCTACATCATTGATTTAACTGTGCATCATGGAAATGAGTTATGAATGCTGTTTCCAAAACAGGGCTCTATCATGTTTATCGGTCCTCAAGATGAAGACTTTTCGTGTAATGGTGCCTTATTAATTTTCCCCCTAATTCAATATTGCAAGGTTGTCATGATAATTAGTTGCCTGGGCAGGGTATGTTCTTTATCATCACCAATGGTTATTGGCAATATAAAAAAGCTAATAATAATATTTCACTCAACCATGAATAATACTATTACTTGCCCCAGGCTGCCTTTAAAATCTTTAGTAGATTAAATTCAGATTATGTTTAAACTAGAGATACACAAAAGAAATTTCCTTAATGGTCTTCCTGGAGCATTTCACAATTTAAAGAAGAGTTAAGCTTCACGTATTATATTTTTTGTCCTTCATTAGTATTTGAAAGAAATAACAATCTATTTTCTACGACAAGCATCTGAAAATAAGCTAAAGTGATAGCTTATGCATGTAGCTAGTTACCTACTTAGGTAAATAAAGAATTCCTCAGCAAAAGAGTTTAAAAAAAATCATTTAGGTATCTGCTCTTAAACTTAGTCCCATAACAACTCGTAACATTGCAAGCTACATACAATATGCAATTGACTCATTTTTCTTCTGTAGCGTGACAAGATGCTTGCTTTCAATAGAGAGCTACCACTCTAACACTGGCACATCATCTCCTGATGATGCAGCATAAGGAACCTGTCAACCTATATGCACCACTGAATTAGGGATTATTATACCATAATATATAACAGACACTGGACATTACCTGCTGACACACAGCAGCAGCCAAATTTCCTCCTGCACTATCACCAGAAATTGCAATTCGATTTGGGTCAACTGAATACTCAGCTAAGACATCAGGCTGCAAAAAATGCTTTGTAGCACGAAGAGCATCATGGAATTGCTCAGGGAAGCACACCTCTGGTACCAGCCTGTATCTACAAAAGAAGAAAAAGAGGTAAGAGACAATTATTACTGTTAATATACTCCTCTCGCATGATTAATAGATGCTATCTGAATGGCAAATAATTATTTCATTAAGATAAATACTATGGGAAAAAATTAGGTGTGTAGTACTTAATCTTTTAATTAACGCTCTAATTCTGAAAGATTTACAAGAACCTATTAGATATGAATAACACCAAGATGCTATAATACCATGCAGCACTTTCTCAGGATTTCCCAACAGAGCATTTCATCACATTATAAAAATGAATGAATATTAGAACAACCCTTGGTGAAATAAGTCATTACTGTTGGCCTGTTTTTGATCGCAACTCCCCACCTTAACTGCTCTGACAGAGTAAGTCACATACGCCCAACAGATTCAGCTGAGACAAGCATCTCAGCAGTTTTGTTTCCCCAATTTTTTCTATGCTCAGGAGAGGATGAACGTTGCTGTACCTCTTAGCTTTGTACCAGGAAGCAAACAATAGCCAGAAAGTGAAGTAATACCAGTTTGAGGTAATGCAACAGGTTAAATAATTCATCTCCTTTGTCAAGGAGAGAAGCAGGAATATATACATTTCACTGACTGAAGCACACACAGATTAAACAGTCTGCCTACAAACAGATAGCAGCTGAATTCTATTTACTACATTTTCTCAGTTTCTAAATAACTGCGCAGGATAAGTCAGTTCATAATTTACTCAATCATTCGTAATGTAAGAGTTGTTACTAGGCCTCATGGTGCAAAGAACATCTTTCCACTTGCAGCTTTTTGTATCCTTAACAGATTTCACATGTTCTTATTGATTAATAATATTTTGAGAGAATGTTTTTATTGTCAGCTTGACAAGCCTAAATCTTTACCTAGGTGTCTTAGCACAAAGTGAAGAAAAAGGCTTGACACTGCCAAAAGCATTTTATTTTGCCTTAACTTCTGCCAAACTAAATCCTGTTTTCTGGTTCAAAACATTTTAATTGGAATCTAAGCTTAAAAAATTCTACACGTAAAATAAATTTTAAGCTTAATTTACATGAATTGTTTCCAACTTCAGATCTGTCCTGCTTTCAGAAAGCAATCTATATTGCTACATCAGCTACAAAGGAACATGAGAGAGGCCTTTGGGAACGCCTTGCAGAACTGAATAACACTGTGTATAAACCATGAAAGAGAGATGTGCAATTAAACCAATGAAAAAAATCAAATTAGACTTCACTAATTGAGGATAAATGCCTTGATTGAAAGATATAATGGCTAAGGAGAAGAGACAAACAATAACTGAGAAGCAGTCACCAGAAAAGGAATATCAAAGAACTTTTCAGTACTGTGATTGTTATTTGTATGCTTTTTTTTCTTAAACAGTTTTTCTACTAATAAACAAAGAAGTAAAAAGCAACCCCTTAACCTACACTAGAATGAGTATTGAATCAGGAGCACCAACTCCATATAATTAAATCATAATTAGATCACAGAGCTTTGTACGTAATCAACTGCAAGTCAGAAACTTGAGTAGTTAAATTAAGTGATTGGTTTTGCAAAAGAAAATATTGAAATTGACAATAAGGATGGGCAAAGTACCAATCAGGTCGGAGTCATCTAGGTAATGCAGTTAGCTAGTTGAGAGGTTTGTTTACCTTGGAATTGTTCAGCTAGTAAAAAAAAGGCAACGCTGCTTCTGTGTTGGCTAGCACCCTGGCAGTCTCCTGCTCTTGAGTGGAGTACAGTTCTTACACGGGAACAGTGGGCAATTGAGGGAACAGCAGGAACTGACAGGCTTCACTGCATATTTTGGTTAATGAGCAGCGGTAAATGATTTGCTAATTTTTATGTTGTAGACCCTCGCTCAGTGGGACACAGAAAACGTGTTTTATAGACCGAGTTGGTGTTTTTGTTTTTAATGTATTATATACTTTCCATTAAGGGTGGAATAATTCATTCTTGCTCTGTGTGGGGTCAGAGAGATGTGGTTCAGCCTTCCTTCAGGTATATAACATCCCTAAACTGCTCATCAAAAAAAAAAGAGTAACAGAATTATAATGTATGTCATTTGAGTGATCTTAGGTTTTAGACGCGCTCCTTACATACAGGTCTATTTGCGAAATACACTAAAACTTGCACTTTAGTTTCTGTCCAACTCATTTCTGTCCTACTCTTTTCCCACATTTCTGCCATCTGAAATGGCTTCTAAAATGATTAGAAATTCAAATGAACTTTTGATACCATTCTCATTTGTTGTCATTCTAAAAGGATAATTTATCAGCCTGGTAAAGAGAATTATTGTCCAAGTTAAAGCCTCGTACACAAGTCAGTAACAAGGGAAAAGGGCAAAGCTAGAAGAACTACATTACGTATTTCTACAAACTTTAAAGTTATTTTATCGATTTTAGATTACTCACTCAACTGAAACAACCACAGCATTGAGAGATTCAGCCATGATTCTGCAGAGGTTGTTATAAAGGCTTGTTCCTGGAATGCAAGGACAGTGTTAGGGACATGAAAGTCCATTTATGGCAGTATTTCACAAAGCCGTACGTAAGTCTTCCCAGAAAATGAAGATATCATACAAATAGAAGCAACGTAAATGAGATCAGCTTGCAACAGATGAAGTTCTAAATGCACATTCTAGCAGAAGGAACATAATTCATGCCTTGAAAAGATCTGCAGTCTAATGCTTTCTTTCTCATCTGTTTCTTGGTGACTTGGAGCACGTCCCTTCATCCACCTATCACAATTCTCACAACTGGGCAAAATTCAAGGTACCCAGTGGCTTGCGGGCACTAGCATCCAGAAACAGTTATTACTGTATGAGTCACTGCTTTTTCTTCATGTCATTATACCATCTATTGCTTTGATTCAAATGAGCTGCCCTATTAATGTCAATGAACTACTCATTTAAGGGAGGATTAATCACAGCTATCCTATTTATCAGTGGACTGATTTTCTTTAATTTTATTCCTTTCCAATTATGTAGTTGTTGATTCCTGGTACTATGAAATATACTAGGACACTAAGTGTTTGCTAAAGTATCTAGTCTTCGAATTTAGTGTTTGGCTGTGACACTTGTGCCATTAACTTTGGCAACTTGGACTTAAGGATAGCATCTGATATTGCTGAGCTATAGTATCCAAACAAAGCGCCGTAACTTAATACAAACTTTTTGCACAACAAATCTTTTGCAAACTGTTACAGCACAAATGATGTAGACAGGACTAACAAACATCCCTTAGGTAGGCCTAAGAAAACCCATCCCAAAGCCCAATTCCTCTGTAAGAAGAGGAGCACAATGTTTAGATACTATAGGGCAGAGACTGGGATTTCCAAAGGCATGTGAAAAACAGATTTTAAGATGTATTTAAGACTTTAAATCTCACTTAAGTCATGGTCTAAGTGACTTGCATGCACAGTCCAAATGCACTTGGTGCAATCTTTGCCACATGCATTCCCAGGTACGTGCTGTCAGGAGCCAAACATTAACAATGCTCTGGCATGCAATTTTGTTCAGCCCACTCTGTGTAATTTGTTTTGTATACTATATATTTTATCCTCTCATGATGTAACAAAATTAACCTTTTGGTCCTTTGACAGCCCATATCCAGATAAAATATATATTCTTGCAGTGTGTCAATGGTGTGTATATCTAGTATATAGAAATATACTTAAATCCTCCTTCCTTACATCTGATCTACCAGAGACAGTTACTATCCGAGTTAAGTCTTTGCAGAATTGTCATCCCTGGCAGGAAAAACAGCTTTTGGTTATTCCTTCTGGGAGGAAACCAGAGGAAAAATCCCATTTAGTTACTAGCAGACACATACTTGCACTTGCCAAGGCCCAGCCGCCCCCATGGATGTAAACAACACTGCGCTTGAGCGTTTCATCTTGTTTTCCAGGAGGTTCAAACACTCTGACTTCTACACCGTCGAAAACAGCATCCGTTATGTTAATGTGTTCAGAAGAGACAGACTTCAGCTTGTCAAACGTACAAATCAAATAGTTCAGAACTATCAGGTGATGGCTGAGTCTCAAATAGTGAATCAGGTGACACTGGAAAAAAAAAAAAAAAAGAAGGAGATTTCTGTTACTTCAGAACATATCACATTACAATACACTGATGTTTAATGCAACTGTCTTCAAAAGGCAGTTCCTCCATGGAAAACATGTAGGTTCTTAGAATATTATCAAAGATATATGATTATCAAAGACCCGTAATGCTTTTAAAGCTATATTAAAACAAAACCCTGTCCATAACAGATTCTCTGTTGTCCTAATAAATCAAACCATGAGCACTATGCAGATCAAGACAAGTGTGAACGAGAACTAAGATCCTTGCCTTTGAAAGACACCCCCAAAAGAGACAGACTTGACCAGCAGTTTCCACTGTTGGACTTGTGAAGCTCCTCAGACCAATGCCAGTAGAGGGCAATACCACACAGTCAATGTTTTTGTGGTAGTAAGGTACAAAATAATTTCTCTTGTTCCACTGCAAGACTTAAGTCTTTCCATTTCCAAATAAAGAAAGTTTCCAAATTAAGAAGTATCTCAATGATTGCCAAGGCATTTGAAAACACAAATGATCTCAAACAAATACAGTGCTTATTTACTGACTTGTCCTGTATTTGTCTGATGAATTGGAAAGGATTTGAAATATCCAAGATGCATGGCAGGTTTGTGATTTCTTCCTCAGAAACTGAAGTGTTACTTCTGTTGTGTGGGTACATAAAACACTAGGTAGGGAATGATCTCATCTTTCTGTATGCTTGTGATAGAAGGACAGACAGATTTTCTCTTTTGGCTATCCAGGATTTTATTTATTTATTTATTTATTTAAATAAAAACCAACTTTGTCCTTAGTAAGCCTGTTTCTCTCAGCAAACAGCACTGGGACCTAAGGCACTCCAGCCTAAACGCCTGTGATCTGCTCCCCATGTATGACTTGTGCATCAGTTGCTGTACGTGCTTGTTCCCACCCCCTAGGTGGTGCAAGAGGGGCAGCAAAGGGCGAGCCAAAGGATTGCTGGGACTGCGATGCAGAGACTGGCCCCTAAAAAGAGTAAGTAGCAGGGGTCTTTCCCCTTTTGCAAAGTTATTCTCTACCCTACAGATGAAGAATATAAATTGGCTCATCAGCTAAGCCTAAGTAAAGCTCTCTCTGTCAAGGCAATGGAACTGGGAGATACAATGAATGTACCTGATGTACACCTGTGGGACCACAACCAGAAGGCAAACCATCAGCTGTGACCTTTTATTTTATGTACAGATAACAAATGCTTAAAAGAAAAGTGTATTGTTAGGAGTCAAGAGGCTTGTTTACACACAGCCAGTTTACTATTAGTTCTGCTAGTATCACCAGCACAGTGCACAGCTGCTGGTATGAATTAAAGAAGTCCAACACCAGGGAGAGATCAGTCACCCAGGTACCAGCCTGACCACGTTCCCATTGCAGAGAATGGGCAGTGGCTTTAGCTTAACCTGTACAAAAACCGAGTACAAGCCAAGTTATGTTCCTTGCAACAGACATGATTTTGCAAGTAAGAGTTTTACTGTCTATTTCTGGCTTCTATTATGCATTTACAAGGAGAGCTATTTCGTTTTCCTGCTTTGGTTTTCCTCACTGTACTTCTGGACTACCATCTCCCAGTCACTTTCAGCGCTAAGTCTCTTCTCAAGTAGAAGGGACAGCTAATGGAGGGAGGTACATCACTGCCAGCAACACATCCTCCGGAGGAAAAACAAAATTTGAAGCACTCCCTATCAACTGAGAAGCTTCCTGCTTTCAGCAGTGTCCATGCCAAAGAGAATCCGTTCCCTTGGGTCTACAGTCCCCGTTCCTGTGTTTTCAATCTGCAATAGTTAGTTTCAATGTAAAACAAACAAACAAAAATGAAATATCCTAGCTTTCATCTGGGTCAGAAAGGCCCTGCATAACCCCACTTCAACTGCAGATTTGTGTGGAAAGAGACAGACTTTGAAACTTTTCCCAAAAGAGTCTATGACTGCCAAGTACAACGGCCTGGTATGTGAGTGGGGAGAGGAATCCACTTCCAAAACAAGAATTTAAAGAGATGACTCTCTTCCTGCTTAAGCTTGCGGTAAGGTTACCCTGCTGAGATTTGGATGAGAATCCCAATTTTGAAATGTTAGCTGCTGTATGGATGGATCATCATTTCTTCCAACTGCAAGGTTTTTCTCTGGGAAAGCAAACAAAAACAAAGTGGGCAGAAACCCTGAATTCCTGAGACTGTCTGTATCTCTGAGTTTCTGAATATGCTTTTCTCCCACTGTTATTTAAAAAATTCCCCACAGGAAAACACCATTCCAGCTTAAATGGTGAAGAGTGATACACCTATTAATAATTTGACATGCAACTTATTGACCTGCCGCTGATTTACCCAACGGATCTGATCCTCTGTGCACCCCGTGGAGGTTCTCAGGGGAGCTAACCACTGGGAAACTGTTACAGAAACACTGCCAGGCAAAACGGCACTTCTATAGATTTTTCAGACTGAGTGTGCTGCAACAGGCATCCCATTTTAGTTTTCTCCTACTTACGTTCACGTTCTTTGCAGACAAGATTACCACACGTTCCCTGGAATCGGAAGTGTTTTATTTCCAAGGCTAGTTGCTGCTGTTTACTGACAAGTGTTTTGCCCTGGTTTTTAAGCTGCAGAGCACCGTGGCCCTCTGCAGGTTTATCAGATGCTTTTTTTCCTACAATAGAACACCCTTTCCGAGAACCAAAAAACAAACGGTCTGGAAGAGATACCTCGTCCACCAGGGCGCAAAAGAAACAGCACTAATTTTGTTGTTGTCGTTGTTGACACGGGCAGGTTTTTTTGCCAAGCACTTATCAGGCAGATTCTTTGGAAGTATATCTAATCAGTCAGTTTGGTTGTTATTTACAACACATCAGGATTGTGCTTTTTGCTGGCAGAGAGCTAGTCTTATCCAAAGGTCCTACAAACAAAACCCTTATATATATATATATATATAAAGATATTTATGCATTTTTTAAACAAATCTCATCATTCTGCAATACAGCCACTGGCAACAGAGGATGTACTTGGTGCCTGGCAAAGGCAAAGTCTTATCCAGGGCTGTGTTGCCACCCGAAGGTCAGAGCTGCCTGTCCTGTTGACTGTGTTTCCTCAGCACCTTTCTGTGTTGGCACGAACAAATGCGAAGCCTTGGAGTATCAGCTTGCTGCACCAGCTGACTACAATCCCAGCAAAAACAAACAGCAAACCTCAGCCAGGTCATCGTCACCTTACTGATAGCCCAAGGAAAGAGGGAATGGGGGAAAAGGACACTCACCCTTTTGGCAGCAGCCCACAGGTGGATTGGCTTAAAACAGTTACAAAGAAATGCATTCAGACATCTCACGTAAGCAACAACTGGTTTGAATTTTGCTAGTATTCATAATTTTACCACCTCTCTCGTCATAGAGAGCAGGACTGTTGCAGGCTCTCAAGTCTAGCACTTGTATGTAGGGAATTACATGAGTGTGGTCAAGTGCACACAGAAAAGAGGAACAGTGATTTCTCTGGTAAAAAGGGAAAACAAACAGTGCTGTAATAAGAGACAGTGAAAAGGAAGAGAAAGAAGAGGAAACTACACAGTTAAGGGATGACAGAGAAGAGGAGTTCCTGTGCCAGCCACAGGCATGTGGCACTGACCCAAACTAAACAACGTCCCAAGTCTTCCCATATCACGACCATGTCTTTATGCATCAGCCTGAATAAACACTTCAGGTACCAGGGAAATGTGGCCCGAGAACTTCATGGGGCCGGCGGGTGGGCTGACACACGCGAGCTCAGCTGCTACAGAGCAGCACAGAGCTGCAGGAGTACCCTGAGAGAGGACCAGCAGGGCAGACGAGAAGATTTTGCTGCTACTTGAGCCAATTCAGCAAGTAACTACCACGGGCAGATTGCAGCATGCCTACTGGAACCCATTGCCCAGTTCTGATTGCAGGATTTCATTTTGGGGTTGTTGCCTCTCTGCTCCACGGCTGCTTTGGTCGTGGTGCGATTTATACTCACACGATGATGCATCCCAGCTCTCCAATGAATCAGGCAAAGCAGCTGCTACAGCTACGGTCTCCTCTTTCAGCAGGATGTCCCCATAGCGAGGGTTGAGGTAGGGACAACCCACAGATGCACTAAAGACTAAGCTGTTTAAGATTAACACCTTCCTCTGGGTAAATTCTTTGGCAAGGGTCCAGATGCTGAGAGATTTAACTTGATGCTGGAGAAAACCGTCAAGAAGTGCAGGAGGGAGTTGGGGTTGTGAGAAAAAGCAGACGGAATGAACAAAGACCTGTTCTCGAGAGAGGCACCGTTACTTCACCTTTCATCACCAATCGGTCCCTAAATAATTAGGATTCTTCTGTTGGTTCCTCAACTTCAGGAAGAATCCCAGATGATAACTGCAGTCATGCTTACCCCTCCTCCCTTGTAGTTTGTATTAGTTCCATACTCTCTAGTACAAAAAATAACGTTTATTTGTGTTGCTAATTTCTGTTGAACTCCAATAGCCCTCTGCACATGAGGATCGTCTGTCCTCGTGACTCCATTAGCTGACGCTGTCCTAAGGACCACGTGAACCATCCAGCTTTGTGCATATCTGACCTTCAGCCTTGAAATTACTGCAACAGGCTGCATTCAGACAGCACACAACGGCAGCGTGCCACCGAAGCCAAGCTGCTTCCTTCACTGTCTTTGCGGTTGGTGAGAGGCCAGGTTCTGCACAGACCTTCCTGGCCTCAGCTGCAATCAGGAACTGGGAGTTGCTGTAGCTGTTTGCATTTTTACAGACAACGCTGCTGAGGACTACGCCAAACCTCACTCGTGACTCACCGAGTAATGATGCTGACACTGGGCGACCGAACTTTTTAAGACTTAGCTTCCTACCTTTGAAAGTTTTATCTGCTCCTGAATGACACTACCCTCAATTCAGGCATCCCTTGGCAAAGCGCACTGCTGCAACATTTGACTTCAAAATGCCAACTATAATATCTGCAGGTAGCAAAAGACTAGCAAAAAAGATAAACAGGCTTATTTCCCCATTTTACTGTGTGCAGAACATATTGTTCCGACTGCCTTTTAGGCAGCTTATCCCACGTAAAGGCTGCACTTTGTGTTATTTTGCAGAACCATTTCTTAGTGCAGGTGCATGACTACACAGTGCAGAATGTGTACGACGCCACTGGAATTTTCAGCAACCTCAAATAAGGCACTCCATCTCCTCCCATCTCCCCTGAAGTAAGATTAGTGTGCTGGTCCCCTTTTGAAGTACATTTTGAAACCTACTTACGGAAACTGCCGTGTAAGCATTACATGTTTTTAGCCATGTGATAATACATAAACACTCATGGAAGTGTTTTGCTCCGATCCAGGGCACTGAGTCAGTCCCAAGCCTGTAAAAAAAATTTATTAGCTGACTGGGACAAAACTCTACATAATGATAAGGTTTTGTATTTAATATACTGAAAAACAGTGGCAGCCTTAGTATGTTTTAGTGGCAGTGATTATTAAAGTGAGAAAACAAACATATTGTTATCCCTAACAAGAAGCTGTCATGCTCAATTGTCAGAGTCAGCACAAGTCTAGTTCAGAATAAGGAAACAACTGTATTTGAAGCACGTGAAGTTTGCTTCATGCTCTTGGAAGAAAGGATTACAGTTCACTTCAGAGATTATTTTAAAATAAAAGCCACTTAGTAATGTACTTCTGTCTGCTATCAAACCTACAAAGGAAAGCAATAAATAGCAAGCCGAAAATACATTCTGAAGTAGGTGAAAGTTCAACAATCGCATTTACAGCGGTGTTAAAGCATTTGGTCTTGCAACCTCTGGTAGACAAAGAAAAGGGAAGCTCAGCTCTACAGCAGGACACGCTTTATTTTATGTACATGCACTAGAGCTGTCTGACAGAGTAAGTACTCAAGCTTAACTTTTACAATCCTAGCCTCAGCTCACACAGCTCATTCTTAATGGCAGTCACTTATTCGTAACTTCGTGCTACCTCTCAGCGTTGGAAAGACTTCTAAGCGCTTAGAAAGCACCTTCTCCTTTTCTCTGGAAAGAAACGCCCCAAGGTTTACTCGTGTGGTTCAGGGCACCACTAACGCCTCACTGCTGCTTTATGCCTCTGTGCAAAATCCACTTGTTCCTCCTTGTGAACTCCATATGGCAGGGACTGTTACTTGTTTAGTGATTTTTGCTACCTGAGCTCACCTTTCTAAGGCCAGAGATGTTAAGTGGTTGTCTAAGAAGTTACTGCTTCCTCCTACCAGAGGTGGGGACAGCCGTGCACACCTCAGCACCATCTGCCGCCAGGCCCAGCTCTGTTCCAGCACCTCCTCTTGGGAAAACAGCCTCTGGGATACCCCAGAGGGAGTGCCATGCCCTCCAGCCACCACGCTAGAAACATCTCACTACACCCCACATACCACAAACAAGCAGAACGTGTACATAAGCCAACAGCAATATACATATATATAGTCCATCATATGATTTCCTAAAGATAGCTCTCCTTCAGCTAGAGGTTATGGACGTGGTTCAGGTGTTCCTGGCAGACACACTACGACGTGCTCTGTGGGCAGCACACTGTGGCCATCGCTGCCCTTCTGGTTACACCTTCAAAGAATCCCCCTTGAGCTTCTGGTTTAATGGTTATGTATTTTAGATACCAGCACAGAGCAAGTGAAGGGCAAACCACAGCTTTTCAACAGAAACCTTAGGCTATTGCTGGACATGCCTATGTAGTTCCCATGGCACATGAGTATCATGTCTTGAAGGGAAGGTATACAAGCAAGAAGTTTAATTCTTTCATCCCAGAAGCATGCTTTGATTCAGCGGTATGTTCTGACAAGAACACATCCCAGGGGCTCAGATGAGAGGTCCATTGAGCCTGCAAAAAGCAGCGACCAGAAAGCTGTCTAGGGAGAGAACACAAGTCTGGACATTGTCCTTTCGCTTCCGCAGTTATTGTATTAGGAATGCGGGAGGTACATCCCCACCTTTCGGCATCTATTTATCGGCCCTCCGCCCATGAATTCATTTAATGCCTTTCTGAAGCTGACGATACTCCCATCCACCCAATGGAGAAGTTTTTGGATGTTTTATGCACAACTTAAACCGCCGCTAGGGATAAAAAAAATTTAAATACTTCAAGACACGCACTACCTTACATCAGGCCTGACCACGATCGACTCACATCACGACCACCCAAGCAGGGGATCAAGCTCAGGAAGTTTGCGATCGCCGATCTACGTCAGGTCAGCATACAAACACCGGCAGCGAGCGAGGGAGGAACCACGAAGTGACAAAACTGTCACGCACGTCCTTCAATATCTGACAGAAATCCCCCACATCTTCTTTCCCTTGATGCACTAGCTAACGTATGGAAGTGAAAGCCATTAATTTATTCCTACCCACAGGACGGAAAGCAGCCTGCAGCACGCCCCACAAGCCCCCCAGGAGGCTCCCAGCAGGCGGGGTGCCAGCCCCAGCCGTACCCAAGGAGCTCACACGACCACCGGGGCTCACCGCCTGCCCCTCGCCGCCCCCGGGGCCCATCCCGGCAGCATCCCCGGGGCATCGCCTCACCGTCTGCTGCACGGCGCGGAAGGTGGCGTCCAGCAGCATCAGCTTCCACGCGTCCGACACGGTGCCGGGCAGCGGCAGGTAGATGTAGTAGGCGGACAGGGCGGCCAGCGCCGGCAGCAGCACCCACGCGGCCCGCATGGCCGCGGAGCCGGCCGGCCGGCCTCCACCGGCGTTCCCGTGCCCGAGCCCGGCCCGGCTCGGTCCCGTTCGGCCCGGCTCGGCCCGGTGCCCGTGTGCCCGCCCTGCGGGCTACCGCCGGCCTTTGCTCCGCGCCCGCGCAGCCGCCGCCGCCCCGCCCGGAGCCCGCCCGCCGGGGGAGGCCGCTCCGAGCGGCTCCGAGGGCCGGGGCCGCCCCCCTGCCGCCACCGCCGGGGCGTCAGGCTGAAGGGACCGTGCTGCTGGCCATGTAGTGAGTCACCACGGAGCTCCGGAAGGCAGATTTTTAACGTTTGTTCCGTATTTTGTGTTGGACTGGGATTTTCTTTCCCTGTGTCAACTGCAAGCTTGGGTTTAACGCACAGAACCATTGGTACTTACCTCACGTTTGTACCCAACGCAAGGACAGTTTCTAATCTGGGCTTTGTCACCCCCGTAAGCGCTTTCCCCTCAGATAAAAACCCTCTCTTTGCAACATGCAGGGAACAAATACCACAGAACTCGGTCCATACACAAATCAAATGACTTCTCAATACTTCCTCACAGAGCCATCTCCAATAAATTATTTATTTAAATGGCTAAAATCACGTATGTTATGGATCTGATAAAAAAGAATGAACATTAACAGTAACACTACTGTTAAAATTAATTTGTAATACTAAAAAGCCACATAGAAATTTAAAATCCTGGAAATTTAGAAATATAGAGTCCTGGAAAGAACAAGCTGCCTTTAAAATTTGGCATTTGGAGGGGTCATAAAAGGAAAATATCTTCCAAAGAAGTAAAAGGCCAGCTTCTGAGCCAGCTATCCTGGAACAAAAGTAGAACCTCCCAGATACTAAAGGCAGGAGAAGACAGTTTCAGGACTTTGTGAGGAAACAAGAGTCTCGAGCATCTTTAATCTTTTCCCCTAACAGCAGACCGAGTTCCTATAATTTTTAGAGCCAGCTTTAAGCAGGCTGTGGATGTGAAAGGGCTGTTAGGAAAGCAAGCTTTGTCAACAAAGCAGCATAAGGTGAGATTCCTGAGGTCTCAAGCTGTGAGCCATTCTTGTCTGTATTATTTTGTGCTCATGCTTTCTCTTTTATCTTGTGTCCTCCTCCCCTGCCTCCCTTGCCTTGCATACTCCTGTTCCCTTGATTTCCAAAGCATCCGCCCCCAAACTCCACATCCAGGATCCTTGAGTGGAATAAGTTGTACCTGTCTTTTTCAACAGACACCACTGTTTGCAAACCCAGGCCTAGTCCCACTGCTCTCACCTACTCATCTCTTAAAAAAAAGAGATAAAAAGGCTGACTGGATTCTTTTCTCTGGTTTCTCATGCTCCCACTGACCCCCACATACATCTTTGCTTGATCTCCCTCCTGTCCCACATTCTGAAAGCTACTGCTCTTGCTAAATGGAATAAAGAGCTCTCGAGGAATCCATTCCTTCCAGGAGTTCATCGCAGTTGGTTGAAAAAAATAGAAACTTTAGTTCTTCAAAAACAACAACATCAAATCAGATAAAGTTAAAACCCAAAACAAATGCTTGCAATTTATATATGGGACAAGCGGTAAGCTACACAAATTCACACCCTGAAGCCAAGAAACTCGGAGGCCGTTGCTACACAGACAACTGGCAGAGACAACACAGGGCACCGACGTTCCCTTCAGGCCTCTTGGGGTTACATCAGATTTTCCTATGTAGCCTCATTGTTTTCTTCTACATGGTATTAGATCCCACGAAGATTATGTGATAGGACTCACTGAATGATTGAGTCTCCTGGAATTTTCTCCCCGTGGGTGTTACTGCAAGATGAAACTAACTATTAACTGTTATACTCAGGGTTATTGGTACATAGATAACTGAAGGAACAGCAAGTTTCAACCGCATGCTAAATTGTATGCAACAGAAATAATAGGTGTCTATATTTCGGAGCCTTTTATAAGAAAAGCACTTAGATTTTTAAATGGCAGATACATAAAGAATAGTAATTATTTTCTGTCATCAGGTCTGATCTAAATTTTGGTGAGAAAAAATGTTCTTTATAAAAGCAATTAACAACTTTTCTTAAGTAATTACTACCTAAAATTTGTCCATATTCTCTCAGTCCCAGGAAAAGGGGAGGATAGCTTAAGATGTTTAATCAGAATACCCCAGTTGCTTTAGGAGATTTTAATTCTAGTTTTATAAACCGATTCAAAAAATGGGTCATGCCCCAGCCACTCTGTGCATTGTATACCGCTATTTATCTATGAAAGTTTATACCTCATTTTTATTATATTTAAAAGTTTGACAAAGAAGTGATGCATCTACCACCCATTAATCCTAAACCTTGATAAATATGCTTTTCCTGTCTTTGCAGGTGAATTTCATACAGCTCCTTTGAGTTTCTAGAGGTCAAGTGGCAATGAGTTTACAATCACCCACATACTCTCCAGAAGCTGTACTACAGAAATGATGAGTCCAATAAAGCAGAACTTGTTCCAAACCTAGGAGAGACCTGGCCCATGGCTCAGAGAATGAGGGAACCTGAAGACCTGGCTGAGGATGCAACAAAAGGAGAGAATGGGAAAAAAAAAACAACAATGAGGGTTGGCCTAGAACTGTCAAATTGTAATGAGCCTTCAAGGTCACAGAAGGACTTCAGGGTAGGTTTTACTCTGTCTCTAAGTTGCTGTTGCCATGCTCTGTATGAAGTGCAGTTTCCACTTATGACTAATAATTGGCTGACTGAGGTGTCAAAATTGAAACGACCGTTGTGATTTTCAGGCTGCTATTCTGATACTTTTTCCTCAGGAATATAATCCTAATTTATGTGTACCTCACCAGCAAATCTTTCTTCACATAAGCAACACCTGCTAGGTCTTTATTTGCGTTTTCCTTTTCTACTTTCTTCTAAATCATAAAAAGTCGATAGACTGTTACTGACACTAATGGCTGCTGGATCACTCATGAAAATACCTGAACTAATCAAAATCCGTAATATAAAAAAAAATGAGTAAGAGCAAAGAACTCAATTTGGCATATAAGAATTTAGCATATAATAGGAAAACATTCAAAACTACTTTTTATATTTCTCATTCTTTTGACGTTGAGTCTGAGGCACTATGTTAACTCAGGCGTCAGAGTTGCTGCGCACATACAAATGAATGCCTTTCCAATTCAAAGCTTTAGTAGGAAAGATTAGAGAAAACATGAGGGAAAAGCAGTTGGTGCCATCATTTTTGGCTGGTGCCACCGAGTCATCTGGTTGGTTGTCACCTCAGCCACTTTCACCTCAGCTCTTTTCCCGTCGTTTGCCAGAAATTGATAATAACAAAACTCAGCAGAATGTTTGTACACTGACACCCCTCAGATAGGCAGACGCGGCTCAATTATTAACATTTTAATGATGAACAATTATTTATTAACAACATTAACACTTTAATGATGGACAGTTATCGCCCCTCCAAGGTCGCCCAGAGGTGGCGAAGCGGGCAATAGGACGAGGCAGGGCAAGGAGAAAGGCGGAGCGAAAACCGCCTCCACCCTGCGATGCCGCCCGCCCTCCTCTGCCCACCTCAGGGCGGCCCCAGCCGTTGGTAGCGTTCGAACGGCGGCAGCAGCCAATCAGCGCACGCTGACCCCCGCCCGCTCAGCAACCTGCTCTCGGGTACGGCCGCGAGGCCCGTTCCTCTCCCACCGCCAATAGGAGGCCGCCTGGCGGAGAGCGGCAGACGGATCAGCCAATCAAAGAGGGCGTGCGCCGAACCCCTTTCCACAAGACGGTAAGGGGGAGGGCGGGACATCTGGGAGCGAAGCCGAATGAGGAGGCGGCTTACAGGCGGCCGCGGGGACGGGCAGCCAATGGGCGACGCGCTTAGTGCGGCGGCTCGCTTTTTGAATCTGCGGCGGCGGCCGCTGCTGGCCTGGCCTGGCGGTGAGGGGCGGCCGGGGGCCCGGGACGGCTGGGGCGGCTGGGGGTATCAGGCACGGCCCGAGGGGTCCGCGGCCTCTGGGGGCTGCTGGGGACGGGAACGGGCATTGGAAGCGTTGCGGAGCCGCCCCCGGCTCTGGGGGAGGTGTTCTGCGGGCTTTGGGTTCTGCAGAGCTGCTGGGGGGTCCTGGGAGCGCTTCTGGGCCTACGGAGAGCTGCTGGTGGTGGGGTGCGGCCAGCTGTCGTGTGAGGGGAACATCCTCTGTCCGTGGGCTCTGCCTGGGCTGGGCGGTGTCAGGCTGTCAGCATCAATAATCCTGGTGATTAGGGTTGTTATGGTACTGGTTAGCCTCTGGCTAGTGTAATTATGGCCTTGGTTAACCTGTGAATACTACGACAGGATTAAGAAATAAATCTGAAGAAAATTCCACAATTAAATAAACTGGGGAAGCCGTAGTGAAAGTTGATGCCTAGCCCAAACTATAGGCTTCATAATAAACTACAGAGTTCTATGAAAGTGCGTGCTCATAGACATGCTGTTAGGTGTAATATCAGCAATATGACAGGAATCACATCAGTGATTTTTCTCTTTTTCTTTTCTATTTTTTAATCTGTAGGATTTTAAAGTAATTTTGTCTCTTACAGGATACTTTTTGGGGGTCTAACTTTGCAAATAATAATAAAAAATATTTTTCCTATTTTGCTGTCATGCCAAAACGTACTTAATTTTTTGTCTTCTGGCTTTATTTTTCTCCGTAACTGGATGGGCACTGTACAACTTGCAGATTAGTATGTGCTGCTCTCCTCGAGTTTTACTACCTCACAACATTTCAGACAGTGCTTTAATGTGTTATTTGGGTAGCTGCTGTTTTTAAATGGGCAGCTACCATCACAAAGAGAACTTCTTCAGTTTAAATGATACAAGAGGTTTATAGACTACAGCAGTTCAGATACGCTGGTCATTCTAGGTAGTTTTTGGTATCATGGTGTAAATATTTAACGTGACTGATGAATTACAGGAAATGCATGCTTTGTGTGTGGGGAAAAAAATGTGCTGCATCTTGGGCAGGTGGCTTAGAACATATTTGCTGGTACAAGGTTCAGGTAGTTAGCTACCTGTGCCAAATATGAAAGGATCGAGGATTCTGCCCTTCCAGTATGCAGCAAATTTCCTTGATAAGCAAGGAGGGCACAGATATATTCTATCTGTGAGAAGAAAGCCTCTTCTATCACTGGTGGATGCTTCTGTGTTATAGTTGATGTAGGGTAATAGATGAGAGCATGTGGATAGATCTTGATATGCTTGTTAGCTTTGTAGAGACTGATTCATTTTGAAAAACCTAATATTAATTTGTGTAAGTACTGCTAGCTCCACTCCCTGGGTGCTTGTTTTCATGTAACCAGAGTAATTTTAGCCTGAAAATTCAGCTTTCCATCCTGTTCACACAAAAACCCAAATTTTATTAAGATGCTTTGTGTACCCAGATTTTTCTGCTAATGTTTTACGTTAATAATGCTAATCCTGATCTTAACTCTAGCTCACAATAGTTTATTACTGAAGCACACGAGTGCATTTAGTTTGTCAGTATTTTGTGATGACTTTTGTTTAAATGAGCTCTAAACTTAGTGCTTCCCTGCTGCTCAGAGTTTAAGTGTCCTCTCTGCAGCTTTCTGTGCAAAGGAGTGATGCCTGTGGTAAGCAGTCTGCTCAAAAACATTTCTGTAATAATTTTGTTGTCAGTCCTTCCACCAGTTGTGCGAGTCTCTCAGAACTGTTCCATCAGTGTGAGTGGGATTTAATGAGTCTGAAGCTATTCCCGATTTCTGACAGCCTTAGTCATAGGACTCTTATTAATGAGCTCTTGCAACTGTAACTTAAAACTAGTGCATCTGTCTTCTAGCTGTTGAAGAAAGAAAGGAGACATAATCATGGCTGACAACAGTACGCTGATGTCTGAAACCGGGAGGAGCCTCTTGGCTGATTCTTCTGTTCTTGATTCAAAACTTATAGAAACCTCCAAAGAGAATGTATTTCCTGGATCTGTTTTGGATGCTGAAGGTGACGTGAAAAGTTTATTTTAAGAAGCAGATTTGGAAAACTGAAAAAGCTTTGCTGAACCACAGAATTGTGTATAGCATAGCCAAACAGGTGTTGGTTTGGTATCTTTCCACCAGCAAAGGAGCCGTCTGAATTTTAAACTCATCTTGATATCAGAATTTTGGGTTACAGCCATGAAATCTGAGTCTTCTGACTAATATGTAGAAAGCTATCAGTCCCTTTTATGCGTCTTCTGTGGAATAGATCACTTAAGTGTTGTTTTGATACCAGTGTTTGGAAACTACAGTTGCTCTGTTGTATAGGATTACAGGTAACCCTTAAAACGATGAATGGTCTTGAGCTTGAAATGATTTGATTTAATAACTAATTCAAAGATTAAAAAAAAGGCAACAAAAAAGTATTTGTTTGCCTGAAATAGCCAAAAATGGCAGTAGCCAAAATCCAGTAGCAGTCTTGGAACCAATGACTGTTGGACGCAGCACTTGACCATTCTTTCTTGGATTAATAAGCTTTCAAAATACGTGGAGAAGTACAGGATATCCAATTTCATTTCTGATGTTCCCTTGTGAAACTGAGCCATTATTAGGACGCAGAAGGTATCAAAGACACCAACTGAATATCTTTCAGCAAGTCTTGGTATCCAATTCTGCTATAAGCATTAAGTCAATCATTTTGTTTTGACTGTAAGGTACACGGCCATAAATTGCAGAATCTTGTTTTACAAGAAAACTTAGGCTGCATGTCCAGTGAGGTATGCTGTAATGAAAGGGCAGGCTTCTTGAAGCAATGCTTATTTTTAGGGTTGTCCCTGGTAAATGAGGTATCTTGCGAAGGATACAGTCTGCCTGTTCTAGACATTGCTCAATTTAGAACTGGCACAGATTTTTCTATTGAAATATGGTTATTGTCTTTGTTTCTCTATAAACAGAAGAAATGCCTCAAATAGAAACAAGAGTGGTTTTGGTTCAGGAAGCAGGGAAACATGAGGAGCTTCTGAAAGCCTTGGAGGTATGTGAGTTAACAGTAACAGTTGCTGGAATGAGGTGGTGTGGTGTTAGACTTCTGATAACTGATTTGGCTCTGTACTGAAGTTCTCCTCTTCCACAGACCATTAAGATAATGGAAGTGCCAGTTATAAAGATAAAGGAAACTAGCCCTGGTAAATCGGAAGAAAAACTAATAAAAAGTATTATTCATATGGTATGTCATGCAATTAAGCACCTGTGATTGCATGCGGCATGTTGCACTTCACTGGGACTGAAACGTGCAGATGCTTTTGATGTTAACTGGGGTACTGGTCACAAGATACGCTAATGCTGCTGAGGGTGTCACTTAAATCTCTTCAGTTTCTCAATTTTCTTGAACTTCTTTCAAACAATTTCTCAAATAAGGAAGTAATATCTGCAGCTCTTAATTAGCTGTGTTCTCTAACAAGGGAATAGAAATACCAGTGGATATACCAACTGCATGCTTATTCAGTCAACACATAAGTTTTGCTATGAACTGACTTTAATTGGTTAGCTGACCTCTTTTGATTGAAAGCCACATTTAAACTTAAGCGTAAGAACGGGTTCCCTTTTTAATGATGTGAAAAACCTAGAAAATACAATTTGGAGCTAGTGACTGAAATTGGGACGGACCAAGTTTTTAAGCATTTAGAAATATCAAGCAATGAACTCAATTGACCTCTGTTCTTTAGATGATATGCAGCGTGAGGCTTGCTGTTGCAAGCTGGTTGCTACTTTTTAATAGCATCTGGGAGCACCTTAAGGTGTTCTGACAGTCTGAAGGGAGAAATTTCATTTCCCTTGTATGCTTATTTTTTTATTATCTGTACTTACTTGCTGATACTATGTTGTCAGTGTGAACTGATGTGTAAACTACTTAAATTATTTGAGTTCTTATTCTTCAGAAGCAGGAATTACTTAAAAAAAATTAGGTGCAGTTCATAGCTATTCTTATGCCATATGTCACCCAGCTTTCTGCAGTCCTTCTGAGAATATGTATGTTGATCATTCTCCTAATGGTCAAAAAAGGTTGAATTTTGAATAATGCTTCTCTTTGCCTTCCTCCCCAGGAAATTAAAGTGCCCTACATAAAGACGGATACGATAGAAGAGCTTGGAGATTCTGACTCCCCAGAATTTGAGACGGTCTTTGTCGTAACAGACTTTCAAGATTCCATCTTTAACAGTCTCTGCAAGGCAGATTGTCGTGTCGTTGGCCCGCCACTGGTACTGTATTGTGCACGAAAAGGAGAGGTATGTGCAGATGAGTGGTTCTCTCATGCAGTGAGTTCTGCATAGTGCATTCAAAACAAAATCTCCTTTGCTTTGTCAATCACAAATATTGTCAGCAAGATAAGTTTGAGGAAAAGCAAGTTTCTCGTACGGTGTTAGAACAGTAACAGTGACTGCATGTGATGGGAAAGCCACAGGTAGCAGTGAGATCACAGTTACTGCAGTAGCTGGGGGAGTTTATGCCATTGGGAAAGGCAGCATACAAATGATATGCTAACAGACACTTTATATATCCAAAAGCCCTCACGTAGTGGGGAGTGGATTGGGAAGGAGAATACATGCAGAGCATTGCCTTTGGGACTCAGTTACTTTATCAGAACATGGATGGGTCTGAAGCTGAGGCATAACTGAAAACACAGGCTTGGACTGTTGTCTAATATATTTTAATACTAGGAATAATACTGTATTAAATATTTAATAGAAGTAGTGTTTTTAACATTATTATTTTGACTAATAAGCCAACTACCTTTCTTTTCAGCCTTTACCTTTCTCATGTCGTCCGCTGTACTGTGCAAGTATGTTGAACTTGGTACTCTGCTTTACGGGATTCAGAAAGAAAGATGAATTAGTAAGACTCTACTTCTTTTCACTTCCCCCCTTGGATGGGTAAAGCAGTGTTAAGCGTATTTTTCAAAATATTCTTTTCTGTCACTCGTAAGATTTAACCTTGTGTAGACCTTGTATCTCAGAAATGACTTGCTTTTTTGTTCTTTTGTTTTATTGCATGTACTAAGGCAGTGATGTTTAAGGATGATAAGAAAACTGTTTCTTTGCCCAAGAGAAACAAAACTGTTGCTCAAAGAAACAAAACTGTTTCTTTGCCCACTTCGTATTAGAGTGGAATTAAACTACAATTCAGTAGTGCTTAAACATTTGTAGATCCAGGCTTTTCAATAAGATCCCATTTTCCCAATAACATAATTTTATCTTTTTATCCAGGAAGTAGTGTGATCAAGTAAAGCTTTGCAGTTTTATTCAGGGCACTTGCTTCTATCATGCTATCAGGACTTTAGTCTTGACGTATCCAAGTGTTAAGTGGTCTTATACCCTAGCACTTTGCTTTTCTGTTTTGGCAATGCAGTTGGAACCCAATTTTCCTATTGGATGTCTGGGACAATCAATAAGATGGCATCACATCTTCATTAGGACAAAATAAAAATATATGAGGCCTTTGCCCAGTGTTAGGGTTATATTTGGTAGTGTGGATTCAGATTGGACAGCTTTCAGTCTCCTATGTAAATTCTGGCAACTGTCCCTTCAGGCTGAATTGCCAAATCAGTGAGGATGATACATCTCAAATTTATGCTATGTGAAACGGTGAAGGCACTGGGTATGATGTTGATCATGAGAATACCAGTGTCTTGGGCAGCCTTTCTCAAGGTGTATAAAATGTGTTTTTTTTTTTTTTTTTTTTAAAAAAGGGGCAGGCTTATAGTTCTTCTGTTGTATCAGCTGTTTAACACAACTTATCACTTGCTTTGTAAACTGTTCTTGAACTATTCTTGTACCTCTCTTGCTCCACACTGTATTTCAAAATATATACTTTAAACTTTTGTCTTTATTTTGCAGGTTAAGCTAGTGACCTTAGTTCATCATATGGGTGGAATTATTCGAAGAGACTTCAGCTCTAAAGTTACGCATCTGGTGGCTAACTCAACGCATGGGGACAAATTCAGAGTATGTAAGCTTCAATTTGTACTTCATGGAAACTTCCAGAATTTACATCTTGTAAACTGAGTCCTTAAGTTATTTTTCATCTTGTAAGTTTACTGTCTTTTTTTTACCTCTACCACCAGCAATGGCTTCAATGGCTTCTCATTGCAAGTTCATCACCATCTGGTGTTGAGCTTTGACTTTTGTTTGTCTCTTAGAGATATAAATAATTTTAATTCCCTAAATCCAAAAATCCCCTTTTGTGCCAACTCACAGGGGAAAAAGCTGAAAAACTTTGTAGTCTCTCTCAAGTAGTCATGGAAGTTACCTTTGGAATAGTTGATTCCTCTTTGGTAAAAGCAGGCTGGGATTTTCATCTTTGTACAATTTATAGAAAGCAGAAAAAAAATTGCATATTCCACTGGAACTGGAATTTGTTCTTATGTAACAGAATACTGCACTTCTGAGTAAATGTCAATGTATTGGTCTGACCTATTAGACACCAAAAAGTTAATACATTTTAACTTTTAGGTTCTGTAGTAAAAGATGATTCTTAAAGGAATATGATTGCTTTTTGGCAATGTATATCTTGAAAAATAAAAAGCTATGTTAAAATTTTTCTTGGCATGAAAAAGACTTAAACAGAAAATTTCCTTGTTACAATTTATGCTCTTCCTATTTTGTAGATTGCTGTAAGCCTTGGTACTCCTATCATGAAAGCTGAGTGGATTTATAAAGCTTGGGAGAAAAGGAATGAAATGTAGGTTTTTACTTTCCTCCAATCCTGAACTTACATCCTGTTCATTTGTAGTGTTTTGACCTTGTGTTTAAATAGTGACATAGCACTGATCTAGTATTTTTTTTTAATCTTTTCTCTCTCCAGCGATTTCTGTGCAGTTGATGATGACTTCAGAAATCAGTTCAAGGTTCCTCCTTTCCAGGATTGCATGTTAAGTTTCCTTGGATTCTCTGATGAAGAGAAAGCTAACATGGAAGAAATGACAGAAATGCAAGGTTATTGTTAATCAATGCTGACATGTGAGAAGAACGGGGATTATATCTGATAAATGTTTTATTGGTACTAATATTTCACTGAAGCTGAAATTCTGGGTCATGAATCCTAAAAGCATTATTGAAGAATCTTCAACTTCGAAAACTGGAAATTCATTTTTTTGCATGTCATAAGTTCTCATAGCTGTTTGAAGACTTGTTGAAATTTCCTAGGCTGATTGGAATTATGCAGTTTAAAAAGATAATTACAGGATGCTTGAAGGTGTCATGGAAAGCTTGCAACTTTGATATGAGGCATTCTGGTGAAACTCTTGATTGGAGGCTTTTGATTTTCTGTTAGTGTAGTATGATTTACGACCTGCATAGACGGTCATGATATAACAGATAACTTACTGCCTCCAGCCTTGTATTGCTAGAGCATGCATGCTAGAGAAATGGGAACGGAGCAAGCTTGTAACACCAAGTCATCCTCAAAACAGATGGAAGCTGGCTAATTTTGCCTGTTTTCTTACTCCCTGGCCTTTTTACCTAAAGCTATTTATAAAATTGTGATATGTGCAGGTTCTAGCTTGTGGATGTGGAGAGTACTCCTGCCTTGTTCTTTGAAGAAACAAGACAAATTTTTCAGAAGGATATTATCTTTATTGCTACACATGCTTTAAAATCCTCTGAACTGTAGGTTCTCTTGACTCTTTCAATGTGTACTTTGCTACTGGATGCTGTATCTTAGTTCTTAAAAGCTGTCCACTGGTAATATATGGGGTGTTATGTAAGTTCCTCTCTCCTTGTCTCTTCTGTCATAAAAGCTAAGTGTTATAAAACTATCTAGTGAACTAATTTTTAACAATATTCTTCGGTCTTGCTGTTTTACCTCTTTCTATTTTTTTTACCTAGGAGGACATTATTTACCAGTTGGTGATGAAAGGTGTACGCACTTAGTGGTTGAAGAAAGTACAGTAAAAGATCTTCCATTTGAACCTTTAAAAAAACTTTATGTTGTAAAGCAAGAGGTTAGTGCTTAAAAGTCCTTGGAAGAATATTTTGTTTATACTACCCCATATACAAGTTGCTTTTTTTAAAAAAAAAATTAAGCCCCATGTTTGCATTTGGTGTGTGAATTGTGTTAATGTATGTTATGTATGTTATGCTATGTATGTTATTTTGAATACTTTTAACTTTGATTTTAATGTTTCATTTTCCTTTAGTGGTTCTGGGGAAGTATTCAAATGGATGCCAGAGCTGGCGAGTCCATGTATTTATTTGAAAAGGTATGTTGAACTCTTTCACGTAAAACACAGCTTGTATTTCAGGGTAAAACTAGCATGTGTGGGGCCAGAGATAATTTTTTTTAAAGTACCATTTAAATTCCAGACAATCCATTATAAATTTAATATCTAGGATATTGATTTGGAAAAGCCTTTTCTGATTTCTTGAAGGTTGAACTTATTTTTAGTCCAAACAACAACAAAATAGCGTGGTTTCAAATTTTTAAAAATAAAAATAGGGCTTTATCTGGCTTCTCTGAGAAAAGTTGTTTTGTGTGTTCGTCTCTGACTTACCTTTGCTTGAAACAGCAAGTAAAAACATTAAACTGAACTTTCTCTTATTACAGTCAGAGAGTCCTGGCCTCAAAAAGTCTGTGTCACAACTTTCTCTGAATACTCCAAACAGCAACCGTAAAAGGCGTCGTTTGAAAGAGACTCTTGCACAACTGACCAGAGAAACAGACATGTCACCGTTCCCTCCTCGCAAACGCCCATCAGCCGAACATTCGCTTTCTATTGGGTCCTTGTTGGATATCTCTAACACTCCAGAGTCAAGCACTACCAATGGAGGTAGAGTGGATATCTTCACTCAGTCACACTGCAATGTTTAAGAGCTCTCTGCATACGAGGGATAATGACAGTGATGGGGAAGTCTTACAGGTTTTGCTACAGGTTTCCTGAGTAATTCCAGGTTTTCTCTGTTTGAAGTGCATAGGGTGCAGAATTGAAGAGTTCAGACAGAGGCTGCGCTGCCTCTTGTCATCACTGTAAGCATATTCAACGACATATACAGAGGGGAGGTATCTGGAGTTACACTGCTCTTTTAAAGCAAAAGCTTCCATGCAATTCTTAGACTGTACAAGTACTATATATATATATATATAATATTTGTATATGAGGGGTAATGGTTTTAAACTAAGAGTAGATCTTTGAATTGTAATACAACTATTTTCTTTTGGAAATTTCTCCATCAGAAACACCAAAATCCTGCGCAAGGCCTTCGAAAAACTCAACTCCTCTTCCACTAAAGCAGTCTGCAAGATGGCAAGTTGCAAAGGAATTATATCAGACAGAAAGTAACTATGTTGATATTCTTACAACAATTATTCAGGTAAGCTGGTATTGAAACGAGAGTGGTTCACTTGACACCTGTATGACACCTAGTATTTAGATAACTGTTTTCAATCTGTGACCTTCAGCTTCTTAATGGTTTGGATCATGAAAGGTTGGTGAAAGATGATGTATACATTCTCATGTCATTTTCCTGGCATATAAAATTGTTAATCATAAAGGCTGGAAATTACAACTTCTAATCTGGGCTCTGCAGTGGGTATGTAGTTTGTATGAAAACCCAAAGCTTTGAGAAAATAGGATCTTCATGGCTTAGATTTTTAAGATATTTGTGCATAGAGAAATGGAGGAACAAAGAAACCACAAACTTATTATTTCAAGAACAGTCTGCCAAAGAACTTCCTAGAAGTAAAGCTCTTCCTGTAAGTTTTTCACTTTGTTGCAGCTTATTACCTAGCTAAAGAATGAGCCAAGGTGTGAGTAGAAAAATAGATAAAAGGGGATTATGCTT
Source organism: Heteronetta atricapilla (assembly GCA_011075105.1). Classification (NCBI taxonomy): domain Eukaryota; kingdom Metazoa; phylum Chordata; class Aves; order Anseriformes; family Anatidae; genus Heteronetta; species Heteronetta atricapilla. Next base: position 20,727,754 of record CM021739.1, on the reverse strand, counting down.
TAGTAATGTTAATGAACTGAGTGTTAACATCTCAAAACCACTCTTCTATAACGCTCTTGCCAAGTAGGAATAGAATGTCTCAAGATTGTGACTGCAGAAAAGTATGATCTAGGAGGCAAACACCATTGCTTTCATCACTATTTCTAATACAATGTGTGGAGGATGAATGCTTTTTATTTTCTTGTCCAATTCATCAGTTATTTCAAGTTCCATTGGAAAAGGAAGGACAACTTGGAGGACCAATACTTGCACAGGAAGAGATTAAGACTATATTTGGCAGCATTCCAGATATTCTTGATGTACACACTAAAATCAAGGTAAAATCACTAAAAGCTGTAACTTTGCCCCACAGGGGAAACTATAATGCAGACTTTAAATGTTTTCTGCTTGTGTTACAGCATGTCTTCTGGATGGATAGAGATTCATCCTGGTGAATTAAATTCACTGTTTAACCTTTAAGTTTTAACTTATGAATAAGTACCTGAAGTCTAACAAATAAGTACCTGAAGTCTAAGCTTTGTACATGTAACTAATACTGCCATTCATGAACTGGCTTATTCCTTTCCCATTTTAATCTTTCCTCAAGTAAGGGGTCTTCCTTAACTGATACAAAATTGGTCAAAAGGGCCAGTGGTACCAAATGATAGCTTAGGTCTCACAAGTTCTTACAACATACATGTTTCTATTAATGTGGTGAACAAGGGCTCTTGGAAGAATAGCTAAAGCTATTACATTTTTCTTGACGCTTTGTTTACTATATTTTGGTCTGGGTTGCAAGCTCCCTGCAGCTAGAAACAATCTGAGTCTCACTGCAGATTACAACGCAAGTCTTCATCAAATGCAGTCATAAAATTTCCTACAAATAATAGTTTAACAGTTTGTTTCACAGGCTTTTAAAATAGATGAATGTTCAGAATCTTTTAGTTGTTGGGATCCCATCTAGTTAATCACTGACAGATGCTGATGTGGACCTACCATGATTGGGAGAGGAAAGTAGAGTGTGCATGTCCAGATGGCAGCTAGGATTCACCTGTTGCACAAAGTCACGTGTAGTGTGGCTCTGCTTTCTTTCATCTTTGGTGTAATAAAGATGTGAGAAGTGGCAGAAACATGCAAAGAATACTAATGGTGAAACCTTTCAACTTAAAGGGAATCCTCAACTTCAGCTGTGCCCTCCTATCCTCATTATTAGCTGACAGTAAATAAGCTTGATCCTTATCAAGTCAATATAGGCTTAACAGCTTGCTCTTACTTTTCTTGACCCTTGGTGCACTGAGTGAGGGAAACCTATGCATGTTCTATTTGAATCTTACCTTCTGTTATGGACTTAGTCCTGTATTAATTTGTCACTTAGTGACAGTTGGTTTAACTGTCCTCTGTGCACATTCTAATAATTGTTTGGGGTATGCTCAGTAGGGTGGTGGATGCAGGTTTGTTTTGTTGCAGAGTGGACTAGTGCTGACACACTGCTAGATTCTGAGTGCATGGTTTCAATACTGTATTTGTTAAGCCAGAGGTATTTTGCTATCACTTCTTAATAGACTTAAGAGGGTTAATGTGGAGTTGTACAGTCCTTAGGATCACCTGTTTTATTGTCTGTTTCTTTGTTAACTGTTTGACACAACACTGGTCCGATCTACAGCTTTATGCAGCTCACATTTTTTTTTTTTTGTCCCAATCCTTGCATGTAATGTAGGAAGACCTGGAAGATCTTATGATAAATTGGACTGAAAACAGAAGTATTGGTGATATCTTTCTTACATATGTAAGTTTTTTCTCTTTTATGCATTAGAACTACTATGAGCTATTGTTTTACCTTATGAATAATTCATTTGTAGGAGCTAGCAAGCACACAAGCAAAGCACTGCTGAGTGAGGAAGAATGCTAACTTGTATCATTGTATCTTCTGTTTAGACTTGGTTGAGTTGGTCTTGACATGGATTACTTATGCGTCATGTAACTCAACTAATAAATCTGTGTATGCATGAGGGAGTAAAACTGCAGTAGGTGTGGCCTGAAAGCTTCTAATTCACAACACTACAGACATACTTTCCAGTCAAATGTTATAAGGGACTCTTACTGTAATCTTGGTTATCTTCTGCCTCCTTTCAATAGTGAGGAACTAGAAAAAAACAGCTTTTTGCAGCAACTTCCTGCATTCTTTCTTGAAGAGTTGAAATGCGTGTATAAGGACTCCATGTTTTCACAAGTACATAACGTGCAAAACAGGAAGACTGGGTCTGGGACTGCAGGGCATTTTAACACAAGTCTGCTACATATCTTGTGCTTTTGCTGACTTGATCATGCTGAAGCAAATAGTATTTGGCATTCAAACCTTTTTTGTCTGAGGTATTGCTTTTTGTGGTTTAATTTTTTTAAAAAAGGCGATTGCATGCACTGGAGAAGACACCAGTCTGAAATTTCCAAAACTCTCACCAAAAGTATCTTCCTAGATGAGAATCTGCCTTCTACTTTGAGAGCTGTTCAGCAGTTTCTAAGACTGTCACATATGTGCTTGTTCCTGAGATTGGGCAATTCGATCAGCAGCATTGAATCTTGAACATCTGGCATGCAAAAGTGTTTATTCATGTTCATGTAACAAGTTTGGTTTGAAACACTTTTATTAGTCTTTATTAAAATTTGCCTTTGAGTAGCTTCATATGGCTCAGGACATACAGACACGTACAATGCTACATAATACGTAAAGCAGAGCTATAACTTTTTATTTTTCAGTCAAAAGACTTGTTGAAAACGTACCCTCCATTTGTGAATTTCTTTGAAATGAGCAAGGAGACTATTACTAGATGTGAAAAACAGAAGCCAAGGTTTCATGCCTTTTTGAAGGTGAGTGTCTGCAGAAATAAGTCTCTGAGCGGAACTTGGAGGCCGTCACCAAGTATATTATTTAATGCACTCGATGAATGTGAGATTGTGGAAGCTTGGAGGAATGTTGAACATCTCTTGGTGAGACAGAAATAGGAAGGATTTGAACTTAAATCCCTTAAGCTCCTCATAAGACTGTTTCGTAAGAGATCCAAGTTGCTCTTTTGTTACAGCTTCCAAGCTAGTTTGAGTATATGCATCCATTGCTGAAAGAGTGCATTCTGATTGTAGTCTTGCAAATATATGCCTTCTCATCTTCTTTATTGGTCCCTCTCCCTGTGCCTAAGACTTGTATTGCTGAAATAGCTTTTAATTCCCTTTTGGCAGCTGTGTAGGTCCAGGGAGGTAAGATGATATCTCAATGTTCTTGTGACTAGCGAATGGGAGCATAAAAGTGGAGATTTAAGGGAGAGACTGTCTTCAAAGAAAGAATTGTCTGAAGAAGAGTCTTTACGCTCTGGAGATTCCAGATAAACATTTATAGTTAACTACTAGGGCAGTGTAGCTTTAACTCTTCCTCTTCTGTATCCAACAAGCATCTGTCAAAAAAGAGTAAACAAACTAGCAGATTTCAGTTCTTGTTTTCTGAGGTGCCAGGAGTTATATCTACATACTGATCTTTAAAAGATGGAGAAAAGGCATAAGAACACAACTTGATGTCCTCTGTCTCACCACAACTTAGTTTTAGCATCCAAAACAAAGACTTAGAGGTTGATGATATGGACAGTTTAAAACTAATCATTCTGAGCATGTAAATCAAGTGATAAACACAGCGATAACGTGTCTTAACATGTCTTTTAATGATTACCTGCAATAAATGATTCTGGAAAACTTCTACTACAATGCTAGTTTTAAGGAAGACAATTTTTCTCCTGTTTAATTGGGAAAAATAAGAATCACTTCCTTTCTCCCTTTTTCTACCAGATAAACCAGGCTAAACCGGAATGTGGCCGCCAAAGCCTAGCTGAACTCCTTATCCGTCCTGTTCAAAGGTTGCCCAGTGTTGCTCTACTACTAAATGGTAACTAGTGTTGTTGTTTTACTTATTAGTTTGTCCATAAAGGTGTTAAAATCAAGACAGTGGCCGCTTTTGGCATAATTAAGAGTGGCTTCTCACATGAAACATACACATTTCAGGGAGTTGATCATGCTTACTGGCAGTCAGCAAGACAGCCCTTTTAAAATTGGCTAATAACAGTAGTAATGTAAGCATAATATCCAGTTAAACTAGCATTTGGAAGCTGCAACCAGAAAGTGCTTTGTGTCACTTTAAACACCAACATGTGTAAGCTGAACATTGGTGTGTGACTACATTTGAAGACTCTAAGGTGACTTTCAGTGTGCTGTAGTGGTAGTTGATGGGGATGCAATAGATATGAAATTGTTTTACCTTATAAGCAAACTGGGAAACCAAGAGTTAGAAAGACAGATTCTCAAGATCCTTAGGCTTCTAAGGGTATAAAAATTGTAATATTTTTAATTGTAGATCTGAAGAAGCACACAGCAGAAGAGAACCCAGATAAAGTCACTCTAGAAAGAGCTATTGAATCACTAAAGGAAGTGATGACGTAAGTATTACTTGTTCTGTGAAACTATTAGATGTTTAGTTCTATTTGTTCCTTCAAGATTGCTGTAACTGAGAGCACGTTGTTACTGTATACTTAACTTCTATGTAAGCATACATAATCCTATGTATTCAGAGGGTGGTGACTACCATGATTGCTAAAGGATTCCCCACCTGAAGGTGGAGGGGAAACAAAAGATCAAAGGCTTCAAAAACGTGGTTTTCCAGATTGGTCTCCATTCTGCTGCTGCCATCTTTCTGTACCAGAGCCCTTGAAGGAGTCTGTGGTGGTGGTAGAGTGTTCCTACTTGAGGGGCTGCTGACTCCCTGTACCTGCATGAGGCTGAATGTTTTGAGTTCTCTGTTCTGTTCCAGTTCTTATTTCTGTCCCCTACAGAGTGGAAGAGATGCATTTATCTTTCAATCTTACATATATGCGTGTTTCTACTGAAAGGACATGTTATTGGTGGGAGATTAGTTTGTCTTGTGATCCCATATTAGCTATTCTTGGCACCATTTCACAAGTTAATTAGCTTAAAGCTGAAGCTGTTCAGATTATAAGGCTCAGCTCTTTTGAAATGTAGCATATGTCTCCAGCAATGAAGCCTCCTGTATTAGTTGAGCAAAAGTTTCTTTTTTTAACAACAGTTTGTAAACTGTAACTCTTCTTGTATTTGCTTCCTGGTGAAGTGCATGCTTGACCTGGGGGGGTGAGAGAACTGTAAAATGTGCTATGGGAAAACTGAATTGGATTGGGGTCCAGCTCAAAATCTCCTGGGTGAGGAGGGAAATTATGTATTATGTAATGGTATGCCTGCTAGTGATGACATGACAAGAATATTCTAGTTCTGAAGTTTGCTATACTTAGCATATGGTGCCTAATGAGCGAATGTACTTGCTTTTTGTTTTTTCTAATGCTGCCGTGCGAACTCTGAATGTTCAGCTTCATTATTTTTGTGAGACTTAAATGCAGTGTAATCACTTATAGTTGCTTTATACTGAAGATAAATATAATGTTCTTCCCTCAGACATATTAATGAAGACAAGAGAAAAACAGAGGCACAAAGGCAGTTCTTTGATGTTGTCTATGAAGTTGACGGATGTCCAGTAAGTAACTTCTCTGAAGCTGCAGACCTGTTAAAATGACTGCACACTTGTATTGCTCCATCTGCAAAAGTATGTGTAGTTAAAATGCAGTGGTGCTGTTTTAAATAGATTTCCAGTGTTAAGTTGTAAGCAAGTAGTAATCCAGCCCTCGAATTAAATGCTTAATGAGCTTTTTCCTTCTATCACATAGGCCAATCTCCTGTCTTCTCACCGAAGCTTAGTTCAGCGTTTGGAAACTGTTGCTCTTGGTGATGACCTCTGTGACAGGGGAGAACAGGTCACGCTCTTCCTCTTCAATGATTGTTTAGAGGTAAGATTACTAGGTGAATACTTCTCAGGAATTGAGTTATAAAATGCTTGATGCAGGATGTAAATATAAACAAGAAAAAAAATTAAACTTCGAAGCAGAATTAAAGATGCTCAACACATCCCGATGTTACCTTTCTAGTAGCTATTGTATAAGCAACACAAGTGACTGGTCAGTTTTGGACAGTCTTGCAGATCAAAAAGCTGGTACTGAGGAGCAGTGAAAGGCATTCTTGCCTTGGCAAGGGAATTAATGCTGTTTTATGGAAATAAGACTAATATCTCTAAGACATTATAAAAATTGGCACTGTAAATGACTGATGATTGTCTTGTCAGTCTCTGAACTTTTGTTAGTATATGCAGAAATCTCAGATAATGATTAAAATAGCATTTCTGCATTGTATGCCAATGTCTGTTCTCCTCTGAGCAATGAACTATATTTTTTTCCCTTTGTTTAAAGCAGAACATCTAATTCTCAACATATTCAATTCCTTATCTGCATAGCACTTTGAATGGTACTAATAGATGAAACAGCACTGGAGTTCCTGGCTGAGCAGGCTGTTGTTGAAGTTTAATTGTACTTAATGTGAGTAAATAGTGGACCTCTGAGATAGGGATGTATGTGCTTTGGCCACCAAAGAAAATGAAAGTCCTCATATCAAGTGTCTAGAGTAACAGTGTGTTAGGAAGGTCCAGAAGGAAAAGTAATCTGTGTTTTGGAGACTTACGTGGAGAAACTGAGGTTGTAAGTGACTGTCTTTGGAACTCCTTGTTACTATCTGTGGCAGCGAAGAACATCGGGTAGGCGCTCTTCTTGGTCTTCATAGAAGACCAGCTTTAAAATAATCCAAAAGCAGTGGTTTTGTCTCCCATCACTGGGAGACAAAAGCTTGTACTTACAACTAGTGATGAGCTCTTCTTTGGAGTAAAGTTTAGAAAGTGTTGAAGCTGAGTTAAGGAAGGAAAGGAAAACAATTCCAATAAAGCTTCTTGACTTCTGTAATACAGAAGCTACTGACAATGCCCTACTTAAAAAAAACACCTAAGATACCAATGTTATAATGTAAAATAGAACTGATGAACCTCCCCTGTAAAACCTTTTCCATGCCTGTATGCACAAGCAACAGAACATACCACAGACTAAATTAATTCATTAGTATAGATTAATACATTAGTATAGATGTTGTCTTCTCGGTTTAAGTCTAGACTGCCTTATGGTAGGTAGGTTTTTTGAGTGTCCTTTTTCTGCCAGGTAGAATTGAGGTTTTTAATGCAAAATTGCTGTCCCTCTCATTTTTTTTTCAGAGGTGAGGGTACTGCTGCTAAGTAACAAGTATTGCTGTGCCACTTGAACTGTTGATGAGGAACTCTTAACCCAAGATGCACTAAAGATTTCTGTCAGTAATGTAGCTCTGTAAAATATTCTTCAGATTATTTTTTTTTAACAAGGCTTTCTGTGCATCCCTGTATTCTAGAAGGTAAAAGTATAGAAGGCAAACTAAGTAATGGCAATAGGCTTTCTAACTTTAACTTTGTCTTCTATTTAACTGCAGATTGCAAGGAAACGTCATAAAGTTATTGGTGGTTTCAAGAGTCCCCATGGCCATACGAGGCCTCCTGCATCTCTCAAGCATGTTGTACTGATGCCTCTCTCCCAGATCAAAAAAGTCCTAGACATCAGGGAGACGGAAGGTCTGTATGTTTCTAAAATGCCATGATAGCTAATGAAAACTCTTGTTCCAGGTGTAAAGGATGAAGGTTTGCCATCATGGGACAGAATGCCAGGGCATATTTATTGTATGGTGTGTTAGGTATGAGATTTTTAGTATGAGCTGTTCAAAGCTCTGTGAGCTTCAGAATTCCTTGTACTGGCATCTTGTACAAGGCTGAAGGCAGGCTGCTGAATTTGACAGGGCTATTAGATGGCATTAGTTAGCATAAGCCAGCCAAATGACAGTATGAATTAAAGAAGGTATGAGTTAAAGAAGTATACTTGACAGCTCTGAAATTATGAAAAAAACAAACCACCACAAACAACAAAAACAAAAATCAAACTAAAACAAAACAAAAGCCCTAAACTTCAGTCCAAAGTGTTAGGCTGACCAGCTACAAGAACTGTTGCTGTGAAGCTAAATCTCTGTAACTGATGATAATGATGCTCAGGAGGAGCTATGCTTAGCAATTTAGGAAGAAGATTTAAATGACCTTAATTTCAGTGTCTGCTTTTCTGTACTGAGGCCTTAAGGGTTTCACTGAAGTAATGCATTGCTAGACCGGTTGAACTGATGCTACAATGCTCTTCCAACCTTGCTAGTGACTTCGTCACTAGTCAGACTAGTTTCTACATCTAGAAAGATAGATTTGGTATTTCACTTTGGGTGATAGTATGCACATCACACTTGTTCTGCTTATGTTCTTTAAAGCAGAATGTTATGTCTCTTCATGTTTATGTTCTTTAAATGTCCTCTAATGTAGGAGCCCAATAAAAAATAGAAATGGAGAAGCAGGTAGGTGTAGCTTCCCTGCATTTTTAAAAGATAACTTTGGTTTTCTCTTTAAAAATTCATCTTAATTTACGGTATAGCGCTTATATTTACTTAGCGACATGGGTGATGGAAGTCATTTATAAGCATTCCATTTAGTATTTCCAAAGAACTTTGGTACACAAATCTTGGGAGAGGTCAGTTACTCTGACATAAAGGACTGCTTTTCCAGTGCTGCTTTTCTGAATTGGTGATATTTTTTTCCTAACTGTTCATCGTGCCTTAGCTGCATCTCCTATAAAGATAGCAGAAAATTAATCTTTTGCTGAAACAAGTGAGTGGTGTTTGTCAAGTTTAAACAATAAAACTTCTGTAACCTGAACACTTGAATGTCATATTTAGTACTGACATATTTTGTTGCTATTTCATGCCTTACCAAATAGGGTAAATGTTTTCTTTGTTCTATGTCAACTAAAAGAATGATCTGTCCAACATTCCACAAGTTTAAGAATGAGATTGATATTTACTGCTGTGTTCAGTAAAGGTTGAGTAGTCTGCAGACTACTGTGTACGAACTATTTGGTGAATGAACAACTGACTGCAACCTCCTTGATGAAAGGATGCAGACAGAACTGATAGTGCTTATGCAAGTGATACAAAAGCTATTGTGCAGTAAGTCCATGCACTAAGTCATGTTTCCTCTAAATCTAGCTCCAGGTAGGTGGAAGGTTAACTCTTTAGGAAATTACCCCCATAATCCTCAGGTATAACAAGGCATATGAAATAAAACTTTTGTCTTGTGTTTTTTCCTTACTTTGTAGATTGCCACAAAGCTTTTGCCTTGGTTGTGCGGCCACCTACAGAAAACAACAACAAGCTTCTCAGTTTCCAGATGACAACTGAAGAACCCCCTAAAGAAGATTGGTTGAAAATGTTGTGTCGGCAGGTGGCTAACACAATTTGTAAAGCAGATGCAGTAAGTTCTCTGGAGCCATGATGTTGACTGGAAATACTTTGCTCTGTTTGGCTTGAAGTACAGGAAGCTTAAGGAACTTGTTAATGTTCTAGGTGAAATAGAGCAGAAAATGTTTGTGCTAGCATATCTGCAAGTGAGTGGTTAAAAAGTGGAAGAGGAAGCAGCCTGGAAGTTAGTCTCTGCAGAAGCTAATAAGTACTTAAAATCAAGACTCACACCCTTCCCCCATCATAGATTAATGATTTATAATTTAAACTCTGTACTGCAGATCTTCAGTAGGAGCAGGTCTAAATCACATTGTTTTCAGCTTGCTTTCACTGTATCTTAGTGTATCTTAGTTCCACTTTGTAACTTCATCTAGGGACACAGGAATATGAAACTTGATTTTTTTCTTCCAAGTGTTGAGTGGGAAAAGTACTGATTCAGAAGTTTTAATTTACTTTAATCTGTATCAGTCATGTGTCTTCACTCTCTTGATTCTGATAAGTATAACACAAACTAATACCTTTTTCTTGCTAATTTAAATGTAACATTGAACTTCAGGTTTAGCATGTTTCTGTTCTTCCCTGGTTTTCAAGAAGTGAGTGTGAGAATGAGATAGCATAGCCTTGCCACATGGTGGCAGTAAAACCTTTAACTACTTCTTCGTTAGGCACTAGGACTAGCCGTACAGCTTGCTATTTGGTGTACTCAGGAGTTCTCAAAGCATTTTTACGTGAACTGTCTTTTCCCCAAATAAAGAAACAAAAGCAAAAAATCCCAGCAACCTTGTACTCCCATGATATACAACCTCCCCTCAAGTTGTCCTGTAAGTAGCTATTCAGAGATTGCTTTTTACTCTGCCTTTGCAATCAGAGATTGATTTGCAAATGCTAAAATTTGAGTGAGGCATGGAAGGCAAAAAGCAAAGGCTATTCTGAAACATCTGAAACATCTATTGGGCTTAAGTTGGAAGGGTTAAGCCTTAATGTTTTACAGCTGGAGCTGTTAAGATTTCACTTATGATGAGTCTTATGTGCCAGTGAACCAGGTTATATAGTTAGTGAGACTGTGCAAGTAGTCAATCTCATGGAACACCATCAATGCAAGTAACTGTTTAACTGTACGTTAAGAAAATGAGGCAATATATGTATACAGGGGAATATGGAGATTAAAACTTCTTAATCTGACCTCATGAACTAAAAATGCAATTTTAAGTGCTGATGTGTATCAACCATTGTTAAGACTACTTTTTGTCTGTAGGAAAATCTTATTTATACTGCTGATCCTGATTCAGTTGAAGTAAATACTAAAGATATGGACAGTACTTTAAGCAGAGCATCTAGAGCAATAAAGAAAACATCAAAGAAGGTAAGATGAGTTTTACTGTAAAGCACTATCTTTGTAGAATTTTACTCAGGGAATTGCACTAGTATTCCTGTTTTCAGGTGTTCTGTAGTACTTCTGGCAGTCGCAAGAAAAACTTAATCTGAATTAGAACTTCAGTATAAGTTCTTTAAAGACAGAAGGTAGGAGTTTGTTTTGAACTGCCTAGTTTTGGAGTATTTTAATTAAGTATTGTGGCCATAAATCCTATGTAATCTCTGTATTTCTGAATCTGTTATGGAATTATGGAACTTAGTTTAGTATTTTTAACCTTTTAAATACAGAAAAACAGACCTCAGCTATAACTTCCTTTAGTATATTGAATGGCACCTTAAAGCTGCATGTATTTATTGAAATTTGAGTACCTTTAAAAGCAGGGTGGATATGGTGTGCATGTGCTATTAATAAAATAGACTTTGAGAATGTATGAGAAGTCTTGAAGGCTGATCTATGCCTGTATATGTTTTCCTTTGTGTATGGCTTAGCTGCTCTTAACTAATTGAAGTGTGCCCTGTTTTGCTAAGAGGACCCATCCAGGAGGCAAGAGGAAGACTGTGTGTCTACCTACTCTCATGTTGGCTGTGCTCTGGGCATGGCTCCTAGTGAGGCTTGTGGAATGTGAGATGGGGGTGATATAAGATGAAGCAAGGAGGAATCTGTTCTCCAATTCTTCTCAGGAGCCTTTAAGCTGTCTTTCTATGCTCAAGATAATACAGTTTCCTAGAAAAACTATAGAGGCTACTGTAGTGTGGAAGCAACTTAAAGGAGGGAGGCCTGACTTTGCAAAATGCAAGATGTGGGGAATCCTAGTAGACTAGACCTTATTTTGACTCCTCCCTTAATTTTCTCCTCAAAACTTTCATTACTTCTGAACAAAACTAAAAGAGGAGGTGTAGTGGGGAACCTTAACTGCTTGTAGACTTATTTGTTTTTGATGTGGTCATATTAAGGAAGAGCTACCATACATTTCTGACTCAGAGCCTGTCAAAGGTTCAAAACTTGAATGGTATCATATTGTGATAATTACAGCCTGGTTTTTGTTAGCATATAACAGTGTTTGTCAAACTCCCCAGGTTACAAGAGCGTTTTCCTTCTCAAAAACACCGAAGAGAGCTCTTCGAAGGGCTTTAATGTCACATAGTGCAACGGAAGGAAGAAGTCCCACTTTGGCTAATGAGAATTATATAGGCAGCCGTCTGACCAGTACGTCGTCATTAGCAGTAAGTGATTTGGCTGTGCAGGCCAAATAAGTAACCTCCTTAAGACCAGTTATTCTAATATCTGGTGTTGATCTTATTCTAACAATTTCAGTGATCCACAGTGGAAAAAAGCTTAACTGCATTCACAGATATGTTTTCTGAGCAAAGTTCTTTAAAGAGAAGGCTTTGAAAATGCAGAAAAATCTGCTGTACGTACTAGAAACTGGGATTTGCCTTGTGCATTTAAGCTGGGGGGAACAAAGCTCTTCTGGTGGAGGTAGAATGTGTATCCTCTTTTGAGCAAGCAAGAAACTGAATACGCTGTAGGTTGGTTCATAACTTTAGTTCTGGGCAAAATATGCAAGTGTGTTGTTGTCCCCTGACTAGTATCGTGAAATTATCAATTGAAGCAGTGAGACAGACATCCTGTGAAACAAACTGAGAAGGAAGGGTAGAGAGCTATAGATGTTACAGCCTGAGAGCTTTTAAAAAGGCAAGTGAACTATTTTCTTATACATATTTAAGAAGACTTGGTAAAATGAATTTTACTCTAGATACTACAACTCTTCTATGTATGGCTACCTGTTGAAGCTCTCTTTTGCTACATTAGCTCAAACCCTAAAACCCAATTTTCTAGTACAGTCTAGTATATCAGACTTAAATTTAGAGGATTTTTTTCCTCCTATTCTAGTGTTTGAGTAAACATCTTTGAAGTCTGTAGAACAGAAAGCAAGAAGGATTTCCAGTGTCTTGCTACTAGTGCATAATATCTGCATCTTAATACAGAGATAATTCAGTGGCCTTTAAATTGTACAACAAAGCTGTATTTCCATAATCTTTCCCCCATGAAATAGGCAGAGAAATACCACAGAGGAAGTGAACTTCTTTAGTTTTGGGGGGGGTGGCAAGAATTATAAATCAGAAGAGCCCTACCCCAGTTCTCTGTAGTGATTTTCTTCATTATGATTGTTCCAACAGTTATTTTTGATTTCTAATACTCTGTCCTCATTTTGATAGAGCACTGTATCTCATTTTTTGTGAAAATGCAAGTCATGCATTTTTCTCTGTCCTTCTGTACATTCTTTCTTCCCCATAATGACAGGAATTTTGAAGTAGTAAAAACTATTTTCCAATTCCATTTTTTTCCATAATTTTTGGACCTCTGAGAGTAAGCTGCAGCTTGGCAGCAGAGTATATGTGGTTAAAAACATCACATAACATGAAATACAAATCTCCCACGCTACAGAATTTGCATAAAACCCTTTTGAATCATAAGGTTGGGTTGGAGTAGAAATACACCTTGCATTAGTTTTTGTTTTAACATTAGTTTTTTGTATTACATACAGCATAATAAGAAATGGGGATGGACTTCAGTGTAATGAGCAGTTATTAAAGAGGAAAAAATGAAATTTTGATTCTGACACCTCAAGTTGAGTAGCAGTATAGTTCCTGAGTAGCAAACTAAAGCTGTAGGAAACCTGAGTCAGCTTAGCAAGCAAAAGCTGTTATTCAAACATTGTTTTATTTAAGTAAATTCCTGTCACCGTGCTCTTTTTTCTTTTTTTGCAGAAAGAAATATGGAGTAAAATATAATCAAATAAGCTTATATTCCTGGGTGTTTTCTTCTTTGGACTAACTCTTGAACCCCTTCCTAATTGTAGATCGCTCGTTCATCTTCTACATGCAGCCTAAACGGATCTGTCAAATGTGTTAATGTTCATCGCTCCAATTCTGTTGATCGGAGCTCTCAAAATTCCAGGCCTCAACCTGTGATGTGTCCTGGCTCCTCAAATAGTCATCTAACAAATGTTGTAGAAGAAAAAACCTCTTCCAACCTGGGAAAACTAAATGGTCGTGCCCCAGATAGATCACGTCCTATCCCTATTATCACTACCACTTACAGTGGTGCTGGAGATGATAACCAGTGTGATGCTGAAAAATTCTGTATGTCAGTTCCTGACTGCTAATGCCTACCTTGCTTGATGTGAGCATCCCATCCTGATTCCTATAAACTTATATGAAATGGTACAACTAGGTTTGTTCCATCGTAGTACCACAAAGCGGGTTAAACGGTGTTGGGTTTTAGTTTTGTCTTATTCGAATGCACTCTGGGTTGGAGTCAACATGCACACATGGTCTAGAGCTATTTCTGGGTCTGAATGCAAAGTTAATTCTTTAATAAATCGTTTTAACTTTTAATGAAGGAAAATCAGAAATTTGCTTAAATTGAACTGCTTTTTGTTTCAGTTCGGTTGTGTCCGTGCAGCAGTGTAGCTCGCTGACCAGAGTTCTCAGGACTAATATCTTCACTGCAGGGCGGTGGTCTTGAACCAGGTGGTGATTTCACCTGTGGTTTTAGCTTTTTGTTCCTGTCTGTAAATGAAAAAATATCCTTATAATGCACCAAAGTTGGATAGGGACTACTATTTAAAGAGGAACATAGGATTTAACTTTCAAATATTGCCTGTGACTGCAAATAGAAGACTTGCCATAAACAGACATTTCGTAGTGAAATGGCATGTCCTTATCTGCTTAATCTACCTAAAATGTTGCTATTTGAAAGATTCTTGAAGCATGCAGCTACAGCGAGTTACCTAACTACCATGACCACACTGAAACGCTTGTCTGTGGTATAAAGAGCAACAGAAGATTGCTTGTGAAAGTATTTTAATGACTAATGTAGAAATATAAAATCTGAGCTGATACACAGAGGTTAACTTTTAGTACTGTATATTGATGCATGAGAGTCACTACAGTCTGAAGTCCCAGAAGCAGCCTTGTCCTCCTACTGGAAAAGTTGGTTTTCTGCCTAGCTTGTGCATAAACAGGTGTAGTTAAAGCAAGCTTTGACAAGTCATTGTGATATAGTCTATTGTTCTCTGTAGCCAAGAAGGTATGTGTTCATCTAATTTGGGGCTCAAATCTAGTAGGAATACAGAAAGTTGTAGGGTTTGAGGGGAGCCCTGTTTCTCTAATATTATTGTAATGCATCTCTTCTTAAATTTGGAAAGATTATTGCATAAAGTGTGATGCAAGGTGCACATTAATAATTAACTCAAAACACAAAACACACTTGTAAGTTCTGAATCTCTGGTCTGGTAACAAGAAAAGTCTGTCTTCCAGTTTTTATAATCTTTGTATTCTACTTGTTTGGTTTAACTTTGTTGTTCAGATTCCAGAAATGTTGAACCATTAATTTCAAAAGCTGCCAATCTCAAACACCTTTTGTACAGATAGGTTCCTTTTGCTACGTATCAGAGTTGAAAAGTGACTACTGCAATACTGACATTGATCAGTAAATGACCAAACATTTGTTTTTCCTTCTCAACAGGGTATTCCTTCTCCTTCCTTGGTCAGCCTTCCCTCAATCTTTGAGAAGAGGAGTCATACGTTAAGTCGATCGACAACCCATTTGATATGAAGGAGGCTTAAAATGCAACGCCGTATCATGGTGACTGACAAACAGCTGGCTGTTCAAATGACCTGTTGCTGACATTAATGGTACCTTAGTCATTAGCACTTAGCAATGATTAGCAAAATGTTAGTTAACACTAAGTTAATCACAAAGGTGTTTTTAGTTGTATTGATGCAGATCATCTAATCAGTGGAATAAGTAACTTGGTCTTCAGCTAAGACCCGGAATTCCCTTGCACAAATTTATTTCTTCACTGACATATTGGAATCATTTTCTTTTATGGAAACTGGCCCCTCTAAGCAATAAACTAGTTACCAGCTTTTGAAACGAGGATGGTGATCAAAACATACCTCTAGTTTGGATGACTCTCGTGCTCACCAGACTTCATCAATTGGCTGAAGGCTCTAATGTTCAAGATCTTGATTTCCTAAATGGAGATGCACTATGAAGTATCTGACCTTTAAAGTATGACAGTTAACCTGTTGTACAGCTGCTTATTCCAGATATTTTATTATTCCAGATATTTTTATAAACATGGCCGTTTGTGAAGAAATAGAACTGAGTTTCTCTGACTATGGTCATCTGCAGCTTCACTGTAACACAGTGGTGTGTTATGTACTTTAATTTGAACAGTAAGCTTAAAGGATATGACTAGCTTTGTCCACAAGAAGTGATTAAGAAAAAAAAAACATTTTAGATGTAAGCTCAAGAAAAGGAATTACATTCTCTTGCATTACTAAGGGCTGTTTAAAAATAAACAACAAAAAAGAAACAATCAACTTCTAAATACTTGGTGAACAGCTCAATGTTTAATGCATGAGATTATTGGTGTGACCTTGTAATTTATGGGCCTGATTTTGGTGTGTTAAATTTCAGGTGTACTCCTAAGGCTTTTATCTGGCTTCCTCATGTATCTGTGTTGTCCTTCATAACTACATCTCCTCTCAAGAGTATTATTCAATGCTATCTCAGGAACCACCTAAATATGTATATTTCTGCATTTCTTTAACGGTTTAACTGTCTGTCTCTATTAGCAGGAGTTTTAAACTTCTGGTATCTTCTCAACCACCAGTGTCCTGTCTTATGTCTATATGTAATTAGTGATGTTTCTGAATCTGTCAGACTGTAAACAGTTTTTTATATCTTTTTTGCCAATCCAAGTGATGTAAATAAACTGGTTAAAATAATACTGCTTATGGCTTTGCTGAAGAGGATTTTATGAAAGTCTGCTGTCTTTTTTGCCTAAAAAAAATTGTGTGGAGTTCCAGCCTACAAATGTACGCTAATAAAGTCTATAGCTATTTCTAATAAGGTATACAGCTTGGTAGGCCTGAATCTGCCAAGCTGAACCTTTTATTTTCTTAAAGTGTTTGCTATTCTACCTTCTTTCACTGGATGTATATCCATGGGTGTTTTGTCTTTATCCATTCAAAGCAAACATTTGAACTAAATATGCACTGACACTTATGTAATGAAATATCTCTAGGAAAGAAACCATTCAATAAATACTATGCTGAAACTATCAACCACCAGTTTTGGTGTCTTGTTGTTTGGAAGGGCATCTTCAGCCTGGTGAATTCCAGATAAACAAGTTCTTGCAGAATTCCTGTTCTCTTGCTTGTGCAACTGTTTTTAATCTCTTTAATTGTAGATGCGGCTTTTACTTTCCACTGTAAAACTTTACGTAGTTAGTGCGTGAACATAAGAGGTTTCACAAACTAGCAGCAGCACTATAATCGTCATTCAGCTCTGCTCAGACTTCTGGACTTAAGATGAAGAACAAGTCACATTCAGGGTGACTCTATGCTCTTATATTTTCTATGCTCTTGCATTTTGCACGCACCCTTACCTTAACGTGTTATGTCAAGCCTCAGCTTGAGATGACTTTTAAAAATATATATCTATAATATCTACTCAATCTTCTCTTAGAACTAAGAGAAAATAGTGGCAGCTTAATCTCGCCCTCATTAAGTGAGGTAATTTAAAACAAAGTATTCATTAGCTCTATCTACTGCTTTTTGTATGTGTTAGCTTTGTCTAGTGCTTTTTGACTGCACTCCAAGGTGATGCAGCAGTTACTTGAAGGCACACTTGCTCCTGAATTTGTGAGTGTAGCCACCAATGTAGTGGCCACCAGGCTTGTGTGGAAACCCCTTAACTGCTTTTTGGATATTGGCTGTTAAGAGGACCAGTAGTTTTTCAGTGAGACAAGTGAAAACTGAGATTTTTGTTGAAAAATAACAAGGTCATAATGCATGTGCTTGTTGACTTAACCACTTTTTTCTCATTTTCTCAATCTGATTACCTAGAGCAGTATAACAAGTCTTTTGAATACAATAGGAATTATCTGGTCAAACTTAGCAAGGGATGGTCATGCTGATAGTATTAGAAGTTTGCTAGCAGAGGGGGAACTGCTACTGAGTGAATGCCTCTACACATCCGATAACAAACCTCATCAGTATCTGCTGTAGTCATAGTTAGTGGGGTTCCACGGAGGTCTGTTCAGTGCTTCTGATGACAAAGTGGATGGTAAAGTGGAGTGTGTGCTTATTAGCTTCACAGCTGTCACAGAGCAGCAAGAACCTTTGGGTTCAAAACAGAACAGGATGTAGAGTTGGAAGTGAGCTTTCTGTGTTACAGGAGCGTTCCAGAGTCATAGAAAAAAGCTGTTGAGTGGGTGTTGTTAGGGGGATGTCTCGCTGTTCGGAGCTATTCATCCAAACTCACAAAGCGAATACAGCTTTCTAGCAGCGTGCTCGCTCCCCTGTTGGCACGTGTATCTTGAAGTTCTGCATAGTGGTGCTTCCAGAAGAAAGCTCCTTTGAATAGCATGTTATATGCATGTTGCCTTGGAGTTTATCTAAGTAGGCTTTTCAGCATTTTGAGAAAATCATGGATTGTGTTGTCAACCTACCCTTGCTACGAGCTGGATTATGGAATAGCGCTCAGAAGTTGTTTGTATTTTGTAAACAGTGTTTAAGAAGCCTGTATTGCTGTTGGGTGTAGTTTGGAGGCAGTACATAGACTGGAGCTTGTACTCAGGTGGGTGATATATAAGGACTAAACAGCGTTTGCTTGCTTAAAAAAACTTAAACAGAAAAAGAAACCACTGGGACGCTAAGAAGGCAGCAATTGGCCAAGAGCCTGCTGGAAGGCTGGAACCAAACTCTTCTGTTGATATCTGAATCATGGGGACTTCCTCGCTTAGCTTAGCCTGGGCTTGTCCAAGTCCAGCCTTTCACAAATCTATACCTATAACTCGTAAACACGCTGGAAGCTATTAAAGCATTTATGGACTAAGATAATTAATCTTTTATGGGTTTTTGTTCGAAGAGAAAAGGTAGAGAGATTACAGCTGCTTGAGAGCACCTGTTTGTGAATGTGTTGTAGATTCAACAGGATGGCTTGACCTGTATTTTGCAGAAAAATAGTTGCTGCTTCAAAAATAGGAACTGAAAACTCCACTGTGAGATGGATGTTTACAACCTCTGAAAGCCAGCCATCAGAGACAAAACAGGGGCTAGCTAGAACGTACTTTAAAAACACAAAAGCTGTTGAGAGCTTAAAATGTTGGCTGAATGCTCCGTGCAGCTGACATTGGAAGGGTGGAGGCAAACTGATGCCATGTTCTTTGCCTTGGGACTGGTTTTGAAGCACCGAGCCAGAAACCTGCTCTCTCCCATCAGTATACGAAAGCTGAAATGGAAATGAGAACACCATGAAAACAAACTAATTAAACGTCTAGTGAAATAGATTTAACACTGTCAGACGTTAGGCAAACAAAAGTCATTTTTAGATAAGAACATTACCACTATTTAGGGCTGAATTTTCAGCTGGCACAGACTATTCTATGAGAGCCTCTATACAAATGCAACCATGCATTCGTATGCCCAATTTAGGCAGTTAGAAGTGCAATTACTTCTCTACCTGCAAATTGTAATTAGTTTAAGTTGTCTTGGTGCTTTTATCAGCTGTTTCATATGCTGACTCTCTAATTTTAGAGATTATAGTAGGACTGTAGTGGGAGCTACCCTCTGATGTTGTAAAAAAAATAATTACAAAAAGAGGTGAAGCACTCTTTTGTTTTTACTCTATTTTTACTCTATACGGGGACAGTATATTTGGGAAATCAAGCAGTTAAAGTTCTGATATTAATATAAATATCATTAGAAAGAGAAGAACCTTTATACCTCTCATTTGCCCCTCTCCCCCAGGCATCTCAATTTCTTGGAGGGCTGGGGAAGAAGGAGGTGACTTTTGGCCTAATGATGGAGAATCGGAGAGCCCAGCTTTGCTGCTCAGCTCACTGGGAGGTCTGCAGAGCCCGTCCCCTGTTCAGGGGAGACTAAAGCCTTGTGCCCATCAAAGCCCAGGAGCAGGCTCTGTTCTGCTGCACCAGCAGAGGCAGCTCTTGTTTTTCTGGTACCTGTGAAGATCAGATCAAGGATGACTTGCATCCTTTCCAGCACCACCTTCCCATTCTGGAGATCGAGGAAAGCACAACAGCCTAGTAAGCATGCCATCAATCTATTTATGGATTCTTTGGGATCGACTGGAGTATAAATTGTACTACCTGAGCTCTTGAAGATTTTGTTTCATGTACAGTTTAAATGGTAATGTTTGTTTGTCAGTGTTTGGAGATATTGACTACCTCTCAGTGCTGATGCACTCATAAATATTCAACTTCTGTCTTTACCCAAACAGTCAGTAATTTATTGGCTATCTCGGATTGTAAGCTCCTACATGCTTTCTGCTGCTCTGTGACGGCAAAGATGATATTTCAGTAGTTCCTCCAGTCTTTCAGCCTGGAGGGAATGTAAATATAAGCATAACAGATTTTGGAAATGTGTCTTTTTCCTGTGTTTCAATGGCTCATGCATTAGAGTTGGTATGGCTGGCAAATCAGCACTGATTGCTAATTAAAAAGCTGAATATATTAAGGAGTTTCACACATCCATTTCTTTCTCAGACTGAAACCCTTGCTGTATGAGCAAGTGCTAGTGAAGCTCTAATGGATACAGTCTAATTACTTGCCATTTCTGCTTTGACTTAACAGTTCATGAATTACAGTAACTCTGACTGACAGATCATTGCTGATTACTAATTAAATGGCAGAATTCAGTTCTTTGCACTTCCAGCTTTCACCCCCATAAAAAGTGGCACCGTATCCTGACAAAAAAGCTTTCTCTCTGCTCGTTTGTTGATGTGTGGGAGCTGATGGTCTCATCCCTCTGGAAAACAAAGATTCTCGGGGCACATTTAACAATAGTGGTGGATAAATATATTTCAAAAATAAAGTTACTGCTGTGTTGCTTATAAAAGAGGCTTTGGAGAGAAACTGTTGAAGGCAGTATAACAACTCAGCATGTTTCCTGGCACTCTCATTCTCTTATGGATCGCCTCAGCCCTCATTTAGTGAGCACAAAGAACAATAAGCTTTTTAGTCCTTTATGTGCAGAAGGGGACAATTCATTCGCTGCCACAGGTGCTCACTAGGTCACCCAGACACTAGAACGAACATGGGAATGGATTGTCTGTCTTTCCCGTTCTCTTCATTTGTCTTTTCTATTCAACAAACCCCGAATTTAATCTGGTTCTTGACAGTGTTACTACTCTCCTAATCAGTGATATGTTTTAACTTGTGATAGCAAACTGTAAAAATGAGCTGTTGGGCTTGGTAATTCTCGGGATGTTTTCCCTCCAGTCCCGAACGGCAGTGGGTAGAGTTATGGACAGCCCGATAACTATTTAACGCTGCTCTAACTTCTCTCACTAACTGCTGAAATACTTCGTTCTACTCCAGATGTTAAAGCAAGAATAAGGGCTCATTAAGGATGCTACAGAGCTTTTCAAACATTAAAAATACTGCAAATTTTTCTTTGTGCTGATTTCAGTCACCGACATTGTTCCAAAAATGCAAAAAACTTTTTATTCTAAGAAGAACCACTGGACCTCTGAAAGAAAGTTGTGCCTCTCTAATACCTTACTTGGTAGGCACGTCCCTAAGTGTGTGAATATTTCTACACATAGTTTGTAAAAGTCCTTCACAAAATAATGCTCAAGAGCAAAGGTAAAAAGAAATGGTATGTTGCTCGAGACCCTATGTATCAAAAAGCACGGTGTAAAAATTCTTGGCATACCGGTGATCATAATGGCCCCTCTGGACTTAAAACGTATTACAGAGAGAAACCGCAGAAGTTGTTGCTATAATTTAAAGCTTTATCTTTTCTTTGTCACTAATTCTTCCTGTCTGCATATCGCCATTCACCTTAAGCAAAATAGATTATATTATTACTGCGAGCTAATAATAAAAAAAGACTCTGCGTTATTGCCGTCAGCGCCAGTAATAAACGGAAAATTTAGAGTTCTAATGGGTGGCAGAAAGGTCCCCTCCTCTGTGCCCCTCATCCCCCATCTGAAGTATTTAATATAACTGCTATTAATAGCAACTCGAAGCAGCGCATTTGAACAAAGCCAGGAAATGGCAGGCTGAAAAACAAACGATCCCAGGTCATCACAACCCAGCCAGCAGAGGAACTTTTAGGAAAACTTTACCGGCAAAGAAGCCCATGTGAAACCTTCAAATCAGCTCTTCTGACTGCAAGACTTGTGCAGTTGTTTTCTGATCCTTGCCCACGTAACTGTTGTTCGTGACAGTGTGACCTTTCAAAACAACGGGCAGATTTTTTACAAAGATGCGTGGAAGCCCCAGGGACATGGGGCAGCTGCTTTCACCAGGCACTTCCGAAACTTCACCGAGACCTGCTGTGCCTCATTTTCTCCCTGTGCCTGAGAAGTGGGAGATCTGCCTGCCCTGGGAGTCTCGGTGAATACAGGAATAAAGCCTTGTGCAGCCCCCGGGATGGGAAAATTCCAGCGTTTCCTCTCTTTGACTAGGAGATGCCTGGGATGACTCACTGTAGTTAGTGTAGCGAGTGTGACCTTTTTAAAGAAGACTGCCTTATGGAGCTGTTTTGCCTCTACTTTCTCCAGTTGTCTTTTACTCAAGAATGACCAGCTTCAAAGAGAAAGTTCACTGCTCTAATTGAATATTCTCCATATTGAGAGGGGTAAAAATAAACATTCTCCTCAGTTTATTCACGCATAAACTAGAATCATCCAAGTGTGACATCTGAAAGGAACTACATGATTATAATCTGAAATGAGAACAAAGTTCATCTTGTGCGGTTTCTTCTTTTCTTTCATTGCAGACTTTGAAAAAGGAAAGAGATCTCAGAATCTTAATACCCATTAAAGCTGAAGAAAGCCCGACTCTGCGCTCCGGCGTTAACCTTTTTAGTATTCTGCCGGCTAATTGTCTGTCCGTTCTACCTTTTCCTCCCAGGTTAATGGGGTGGTTAACAGGGGAGGACAGGAGTGGTTGGCCAATCGCACCACAAAGCAAACTGAAAAGGTCAAAGCGACGCGCTGTATTATTCATGGGCTAAGCCTTGCCGGGGTATCTTGGATCTCGTGTCTTCTCGTGATGAATTGCAACAAGAACAAGAAACAGCCCGACGTGAAATGGGCTCTTGCGACAATGATCGTAGTTCAAATGGAGAAAATGTAAAACTGCGGCCTGCTGCTGTTCTGTCTGCTGAGATTAAAGACGTGTGATCGCATCTAGCCCTGAGTAAGGAGCAGGTTACATTTGTATGACTACTTGGTTGGGTTGTAAGTATAATCCTCTGTGTGTGTGTATACATACGTGTATGTGTATATATATACATATACACACACAAATTCTTCTAATTTTAGCCATAGGCTGTGGCTTGGAAGTAGTGTGTGGTGCCTGATGTCCATCCCCTCTGCATTGCTAAACTAATGATTAATTTGCAGGGTACTTAATATTAGACTTCTATTTAAACTGTGTTTGGTTTCAAGTTATTAATATGCTAATTCCTAGAGGGGACACTTGGAGTAGACTCTAAGGCGGTCCCTGCTCTCAGGGGTTTGCAAACTGTGTAGTCGAATTTCAAGGAGATTTTGATGCAAGTGTTCTTCTGTCCTTCACTGTTGGTGTGAAATGGGGGTGCAGGGAGATACGTGCAGAGGCAGGAGCATGGCTGAGGTGCTCAGAATTGTTTTCTGAGCGGTGTCCTCCTCTACAGAGTGAGAGTAGCAACCACAGACTGCTATTGAAGGCCTAGGAGCAGATGCCATTCAGGTATCTTCTAGTTTAGTCCTCACCACTGGATGTCGTGAGTGCACCTTGTCTTCTTCCACTGGTGATGTTCAGTTCATTCAGTTCATTTCTTTAGCTGTACGCCCATTTTCTTCAGACCACAGCTTTGTATTTTTCAAGCGTTTTTACCATACCCCTTTGAGAGAAGAGACTTTATAAACAGTGAAAGTGAGAAATGTTTATTAAGACCAAACACTGTACCTTCTGTGAGTCATCATCAGTGTTGGAGCCAAGCAGTAAAAAGGTACCTAACACCTGAAGGAGCTCACTCTGCTTGTGCTCATTGTCCCTTCCAGGGCTTGGTACAGAAATTCTGGCATTTACAAGGAAGCAGTGATTGCAACAGCAAGCAAAAGAGTTATGAGGCAGTCTTGGGGAGAAGGTATTTTTACTTTATTTATTTTTTTTTCCGTCTTTAAATTGGTATAGTGCTCTTTGCTTTTCATTGAGTGGTTTCAGCTGACAGAAGTTGCTTGGGGCCAGTGAACCTAGCTGTCGACAGATAAATCATTTTTGTGACCAAAAAAAATGATATGATGGAGGAAAACAAATGCCCATCGTTCATTTGGAAACTAGT
This sequence comes from Heteronetta atricapilla, assembly GCA_011075105.1. Taxonomy (NCBI): domain Eukaryota; kingdom Metazoa; phylum Chordata; class Aves; order Anseriformes; family Anatidae; genus Heteronetta; species Heteronetta atricapilla. The sequence goes on along the minus strand of CM021739.1, from coordinate 20,703,694 downwards.
CTTTGAAACAGGAGTGACCTGAAAGTGCAGCTCCTGGGTAATGGTCTCAGATGTGTCCTTGTGTGCAAGGCTGAGAAGGAGGGTGAGGAATGAAGTCCACCTGGTGCTAGTTCCTGATGAGAGCAGCCATGGCCTGCATCGTCCCCTTATAGCAATCCCCAGCTATGAGGCCAGGGAATCATTATAATACAGCCTGCAACTTCTTCAAAAGACAAAATTATTATTATTGTTGTTAATAATTATTTTGTAGGGGAGCCTAGTGAATCACATGCTTTGGAAACTACGCTGCATGCAGCAAGCATCAGACCCACCTGCACACCCCTCTCCTTCCCACGCCGTCCAGCCAAGTGAAGTACATTCATGGGGTGAAGCTGACTCTCAGAAAGCCTCGAGTAAAACACCTGCATGGGAATCTATGCAATGCAGGTGGGTATTTCTGGAAAACAGCAACCCCCTTCCCCGTGGCAGAGGCTCCTTTCATATTTCCTTTGTGGTGTTTCACAGATGACTTCTTCTGACAACTGCCTCGGCCTATGGCTTCCTGGAACTAAAGGGCGCTGTAGCCAGCTGTTGGGCCAGATGTTGCAGACACCTAACAGATTGATTTGGGCAACAGCTTCTCTCTCTCAATGATGAATGGATCTGGAGCATTTTTCTGCCCTACCTGCATGTCAGATATCTGAAAGTGAATTGTCACATCTTGGCTGGGGTCTGGGGTTCTCACAAGGCCCTGCAATGAGCCTGGTACGCTGTGCTCAGTGCACCAAGATTGACTTTTTCATGTTGCACAGCCTGTTTTCTCAGCAGCAGTGTCGTTTTTTCCCCCCCAAAGATCACCTTTTTCATTGCACGTTTTCTACCTGGAATGATGAAAAAGAGTATACGTGATTTTGCATAAAATATTGCAGAATTGTAAACTAGTTTACATCAAATTAAGAGTATTTGCTTAAGAGCCTCATGATTTACCAAACTGTGTGTTGACTGTGACTTGATGATCCATGGGGAGCAGTCTTTCTGATTTAGTATGTGTCTGCTCATCAAAGATGGATGATTGCCACTATGTGTCATAAAACTTCATCTGACAAAACCAACTCCATTGCAAAATAATGCTGTCTCCAAAGGGCAATAATTCTTCGTTTCTATGTCCCACATGTCTGAGCTTGAACTAGCTCAGATTTTCTCAGAAAGATTTCTTTTTACTTACTCTGTTAATGATGAACAAACGACTATCAAAGCTTTTGCTGGTTCTCTCTCAGTTTAAAAAAAATCTTTTATGAGAGCCTATGAAGATGGTCTGTAGCAGCTAAAAATCTGCAGGATTTAGACTCCTATCTGTGATAAATAGATAATGGGAATTAAGTGGCTAAATACCTTTGAGGTCCTGGATTTTCAATTAAATCTTAATGCTCGACTAGATTTTTTCTTTCTATCTTTTTGTTTTAAAGTTACCTTTGGATGAGAAATTATATGGAACTGAATCCTATTTTTCTAGGTTGAGGTTATCTTATTACAAAGTAAAGGCAGCGAAGGAAGAGGAAATGCCAGCCAGCCTTATAACAGACTGCACACCTCAGTTAAAGATGCCTACAAAACATCATCCGATAAGGTGATCTCTGTTGCAAAGTAGGTCTTTTAAAACAAAATAAAATCTGTGATTCTGTGAAATAAAAAAATTTCGTCTAATGGAGGAAAACTTACCCCAGAGCAAAGGGCTCCAGGTTCTTAACCTGGGGCAATGCTGGCCTCTCTGTTTTGCTTTCTCTTTTTGTTGTGTCACGTTTCTTGCACTCATCCTCACTCCAGCAATAAGGTGCAGGCTCCCATTTGCCACCTTTTGCTAGTACCAATATCTGTAGTGTAAGGCATTTATGTGTGAGGAAGACATCGCGAGGCCAAATTCCTTTTAGCTAAGGACTTGGGGGGATGCCTGTCCTCGGCGCTTTTCGTGTGACAACCCAGCCAGGAGGATTTTACAGGGTGTGGCTACAGAATATGCTCAGGTCAGAAAATCCGTATGAGCTTCCCCTTGAAATTGGAGCCCCCTTGGCCTGACGGGCACACAGGCTCAGCTCTGTCAAATCAAGTCACGGGCTGCAGAGGTGCGGGCAGGTAGCTGGGCTGTAGCCCCAGGCAGTTTTCTGCAGCTGGCTCTATCTTAGAGTGGGTGCAAACCATTAGAAGCCCTCCCCGGCTTTTTCCTCATGGATGTAGAAAGAAATGCACCACTGGGTGTTACTGTTTAAATAAACAAGACAATTTAAAATAAGCCTTGCATGGACGTTTATTCCAGCCAGTTAAGGCTAATGAAGTGCAGGAGTGTCTTGCTAAAGATACCCCATAGCGAGGGAAAGGCTCATTAAGTGTTAAGGTGGCTTTTGCTGACCTATCTATCAAATATCTACAGTGTTAATTTTCTCGTTGGCTGTGTGGCCATGTCTTTAGGGCTGGTGAGGGACAGCTTTGTATTTCCTAGGCTCTAATATTGCTGCGTATTTTGAAGCCTCTTCATTTTCATTTTCTCCCTCCTAGCTGCTCTCAGCCTTTTGTTCTTTAAGTAACTGTCTTCTACTTGGTATAAGAAGTCTTCAATTATTCCGATCTGCAATTACAAAGAAGTGTCAGAATCATGTCCCTTTCCCTGTATAAAAGCGTTAGAAACTTTGGCAATTAGTTTATTTCAGAACTAATTCTCATTAGAAAGAAAACCATGTGGCGGCACCTCTCGTACAATTGGCTGGAGTAATGGTACATGATTTAATATTTTTTTTGTCCCTTTCTGTTTGGCCTTATGCACGCACAGATTCAGTTCTGTGAATTTGGATTCAATTACTTTACTGCTGTGGAATAGACTTCTTTCATTGAAATCTGTGCATTGAAAACAGAAATTTATCACAACTCTGTCTTTAAATGGCATTGAAAAACAGCCACTTTAAAAGGAAGGGATGATGAGGAAATTAATCTCGGGCAAGTCTTTCTTGATAAGGAAAGAGAACAGAAGCTTCTGGCATTTATATGCCAAAAATCAGCACATGGAGAAAAATGAGTATTCTGCATTGCTATGGCATGAACCATTTTTCTATTAAATCAAAATGAAGTTTTGAATAAATATGTTTTCCCATGAAATACAATTCACTAGAGAATGTCGTAAGAGAATAGATGACCTGTGTCCCCCCCAAATAAAAACATAATTATTCTAATAAAGAGTACATTCAGACAGATATACTTCTTTGCAGGGCTGATTTCAAAACTGAAAATAAACGTTCATAACCAAAAATAGATACCAATAGTCCTGTGTACAGGTATTCTGTGAGCACCAGGCATTCATAATCTCATGGCTATCTCTCCCCATGCCCTACCTTTATTCCTAACTTATGTCAATTCTTGCGATGTGCAACGTTTCTGTACGGTGAGGATGGGAACCATCTCCTTTTGCACTGAGTCGTACTTGAGACCTAGACCCTATATGATGTGAGGATCTAAAGAATCAATCTTCCAATTGCATCTTAAGCTGCGATCTTTTAAAAAAAAAAAAAAGTCCTAATCTATCATCCTGACACTCATTCAGTGGAGCATTGCTTCTTCAGTCACAGCACTGAGCAGCTGACTGTGAATTAATCTGAGCGTGGCTCACTAATGCATTTATTTGTATATTTTGCCGTTATTTATTTGTACATTGAGCCGTTAGGAAAGTGCTCCCAGCCCCGAGCTTGGAGCCCTGCGTGCTGGCGAGGGGCATGCGTGTGATGGAGAGGCCACCAGGCAAGCACCAGAGCTCGTGGGCAATTGCTTCTGCCCCTCTGGGGTGCCGAGGGCACAGGAGCTCGGCCTCCTGCTCTGTTTTATCTCAGTTTTATCCTGCTCTGGGGACCCTGGTGGGCTTTGCTCCTCTGCTGCCAGCCGGGCTGCCACAACAGGCGCCCGCGGAGGCTGGGGCTGGCTCTGGTGTGACGTGCTCACAATATGAAGATGCAGGGGATTAGGGAAAGGAATCGTTATGCTAGCCTCATTTTTAAGAAGCTGAAATAAAAGCTCAGGAAATCATTGATCTACCAAAAGCAGGCAGGAAGTCTGAGAAAGACTAATCGCTTGGTGCCAAGCTCCAGTCCAGGGGCTCAGCCATATTAAAAACAACAACCAAGCCCCCAAGGCTGTTCTGCAACAGGCCAGATTAAAATGTCTCGGTGACTTCTGTGATTATAAGGAATCTGTTAGATTTTTGGGCTCGTGTAGAGCTCGTGTTTGGGCAAGGACAAAGGGTGTGAAGAGGCAGGGAAATGGATCCCAGGCAAGTGCGGAGGGGAAGGGGCGAGAGAGGTCCGGGAAGTGAGCAAAAGCCCCAGCAACTCCTTTAGGACCATCCAGCGGTGGCCAAGCTGCTGGTGATGCCACCAGAGAGCCCGGGGTGGGATGGTGTTCCCACCAGGGCTTGGCTGCTGCTGTGTGCTTTTCATATTTATAGAATACCTGTCAACTCCAGCCCCCAAAATAAGTTCTAATATGGCATATCAGGGGTGGAAATAATAGTTGCTTACATAATTGCAATGCTACTGACACAGCTGATGAGCTGATGATGTTATTTGCACAGCAGTGATGACATTCAAACCCTCACTGACTTACAATTACACTGTATGCGCTGAGCCCTGGCATGATTTAAATTACCATACAAACACAATGAAAATACGGTCTCTTGACAAGATAAAAGGGGGATGGGGGGGGGGGGCTTAAAAATGTCTTTTTGGTGGCTGCAGTGTTCGGTAGTGCTTATTCATGGCTTTTTAGCTTGCACATTTCATTTTAAGAAAGTAAATTGGAAGCATTATGTTCTGCCTTTTTGCCTTGATTTAAAACCTCCCTGTGCCCGCTCTTCTGCTGTTTGACTGTGGTGAGCCACCTTCAGGGCTCTCGTTGGGAAATGCAAATTTTTAAAATCAATAGCTTCATTTTTTTTTTCTCTCTCTCTCTCTCTCTCTTTTTTTTTTTTTTTTTTTTTTCCCATTAAGTGCTTAAAAAGGAATCTGTGTGGATGGGAGTGTGCAGAAGGACATATGTCACAGCCAGCCCAAACGTGACTAGTGTAGGGAAGCGGGTTTTGGAAAAGTCTCGCGATTTACTCCCAAGCAGAGCAATAGCTGACCCCAGGCTGCTGCTGAGCCCTGTTGCTGAGCCCCCAGGGCTGTACAGCCAAACTCTGCAGCCACTACACAGGCTGAAGTGCCATTGTATATTCTAAAGCACCACTAAATCCCGCCACGGGAAGAGCCCTGCAGGACTTCATTCACACTGGAGCGTTCACTGCTGGTGTTGCCAGCGATTCACAGGAGGATTCACCCTGCGCATCAATGCCAGGTCAGTCCTTTGCCCTGCTGTACGTGGATTATGCTGCACGTGAGTTGTAACTTCATGGGTTTTTCTCAGTGTAAGTTCTCGAGTTGCTTGGTGACCTGAGTACTTACAGAGACAGTTTGGGCTTCAATGTATTTTAATCATCTGCTGCTAAGACATCTTATTTTCAAGATATCCCAAGTATTTGCTCCCCCAGTTTCTCCCAGCAGTGCAGTGGCAGCATTTCTACTTTGGTTAAATATCTACAGCCCCGGCCCTGCTAAAGGCTGCCCATCGCTGCCCCTCAGTTCAAGTCGCTCCTGTGTCTCCCTCATTTCAGGCTGCTCCTGTCCCTGTTTCTTTCCCTGGGCTTTTTTCTCTCTGGTCTGGCCCCTGTGATCAGCTGGAAGAGGCAGGGAAAAAGGAGGCGGATAATATAGAGAGCAAACTGAAAGAGGTAAGGAGCAATGCAACGGGGCCAGCCTGAGGGATGAACTGAGGAGGGTCTTCTCAGGCAAGGCAGTGTGTGGTTTCCCTTTGGCTTAGGATCTGATCCAGACCTATGGCAGTTTTTGAAAGTGACTTTACATAGGTCCACACAAAGGTAAGGAACAAGACAGGCCTTGTTTGCAGCATACAGAAGCATTTCTGATCTTGTCCTTCTGTAGGTGGTGTCCAGTGATGGATAAAGGGGAGCGAGCTGGCAGTCCTGCTCTCGGATGCTGTTCTGATTCCCTCGTGGCATGGAGGATGTACAAGCAGCACCTGCTGCTGCAGCTGAACCGCAACCATCAGAAGATCTCAGTGTAAAAGACCTCTGGAGGTCATTAAGACCAACCTCCTCTGCAGAGCAGGTTCGTGGGGTTTCCCCTATTTTTCTGAAGCACCTACTGCTTTTCTGCTAGTGTCCAATCAGTCACTTCTGGCTTTGTCCAGACGCATCTGGTTTTGCCCTGAAAAATGCACAAGGCTGGTATATTCTTTGCTCTTCCTATGCACTCACTGGGGTAAGACAGCCCACATATGGTTCCTAATTACGTGAAATGTACCAGCTACGAAGAGAGGCCACAGAGATACTATCCATCATGCAGGGTGTTTTTGTCCAAGTCCTGATGGGCCACAGATGTCACGAAACTTGTCAACCTTTGCTGCGAGGGGGCTGTTCCAAGGAACAGATGCCCATGGTCGATGGCTTGCTGATGGTCCAAAGGAAGCTGCATGGCTTGTCCAAAACTGGGGGAGATATTCTCATCACAAACTCGCTTGTGTTTTTTAAAATACTGGCATGAATCTGAATATAAATACAAAGATAGCAGCAATAGAAGAGTTTTCACCAGAAGAGAATTGCTGCTGAAGAGTTTAGAACAGCACAAATGAAAGAGCCAGGACAAAGTCCCGAGGACAAACTCATGTAGGAAAACAACTGTTTAAAAAAAAATGGAGATAGAAATGCAGCGAGCAGACTGTAAACTGTAAAACTGTAAAAGTATGTGTTACATGGATGCAAGTGTTTACAGGCTCTATACTGCCTAACCTTTCGAACTACTTAAATCCTGATACAGACTGGGGGGGAGTCAGTGTGAAAGAGGAAAGAGGTGCTTTTGAAAATATATGTGGGAGCCATAAATAACAGGCAACAGCAAAAAGGATTTGGGGGCATAACAACCTATCCCTATTACTCGGGAGCTCTTGGTAATAGAAGGCAAATGAGAAGGCAAATAGAAGGCTGCACTTAAACATGAAGTACCTCTCTGTGTTGTCCTTTGTACCCCAGAGCTACTTGGTGAAGCACGCGTTGGGCTGAATGAAGGAACCAAAGGAATGGTACGGAAAGGGCCTGGAGGCTGAGCAGGGACGGCTGTACGGGCTGTGGAGGAAAAGCTGAGAACATGCTACAACCGTGATTTTACTGCTTGTGTGTTAAGTCAAGCATTTTTGAGCTGCTGTGGTTGGTTTTGGAAGGGAGTGGGTTTGCATATAGCACATCATCTCCTGATGGCCATGGGCAGGCCAGAGTCATTTCCCTACGTTTGTCTGGCAATGTAACCCACTGACCGCACAATTCTCGCCTTGGACCCGCTTTTGGAAGTGTTCATAGCTTTAGATGCTGGAGCCAAAGATAAATGTGCTGTCCCTCACGCTCCATTTCTGCAGTTTCACATGCCTTGTGTGTACGCACTGCCTTTCTTTAAAGAACGAGGTCTGACAGCCAGCGCTGTCCACATTCCCACCCTGAAGGATGGAGTTTAGTGAAACACTGAAAAATTAACAGGTTCTTAACACGTTAGCAAAGCTCCAAAGCTAAAAGCAGACAGAAGAAAGAGTATTTGCTGTTGGGAAACTGAATAAAAAACCTGTTGATGCTGGTAATGAATTACATTTATTAAGCACCTTGCAATGGAGGTGGTCCTTCGGTACTTTACAAGCTCTCCTGAATCACTGTCCAGCTCAGTGTTTACTGTGAGCCGTCCTGTTGACTCGTGCTATCTTTCACAGCAGTAACAACACCTGGCAGCAGGTGTTTATAGGGCTGGAGACCTTTTCTAGCAGAGGGCAGCAGGTAAGCTGACTGCTCATGTATAAGTGACAGCATGATTAGCAAGGGCTGGGGAAATACTTGTCTAAATCCCTATGCAGGAACTGTTAATGTCCAGAATCGCCTGTGATTTAACTGCCAGGCAGTGACAACCAGCTACATTATTCTGATGTCTGAGACATTTACTGCTCAATTGCCACATTTACTAGTATTTAAAATTATCCCATTGACTTATCTCACCCTATGACTTGGTGGAATAGACCAGAGCTTTTCTTGTAACAAAACACTCCTTCCCATTGCATTACCAGTACTTTTGTTGTAGCTGTGATGACCTATGAATTATGGGTCTAAGTGATACATGATATTAGACCAATTGATTTGGCTGGAAAAACAGACCCTCCTTCCCTCCTCCCTTTTCACCACGGATCCGTGCATTTGTGAAATGCCTGTCTGCGTCACGGTCCTGGGAAGAGAGTAAACCAGGAGCCAGTTTCCTTCTGGTGGTGGCTAGCCATTCCCTGGCTGGTTCAGGAATAGCCAAGCTGAAGCACAACTTGTGAAGCCTGCCAGCTCTCAGAACAAGCACTGTTCCCAGTGGCTGTGGCATGGGCTTGGGTTACTGCACAGGACCCTACAAAGTCACATAGAGCCAATGACTGCTGCAGTAGCCAGCACAGTGCTGTTCAGCAACACGTCCACTTTCCATCAACAAAATATGAATCTCCCTCCTCGCTCCCCTGGCTGACCAAATGCCTGGCAGGTCTACGGCCCTTTTCCATGGTTTGGTTTTCAATTAAGAGATAATGTCAGTGGAAGAGCACAGGTCATCAGACAGTGTTCCCCTGCTGCTGCAGAAGGCAGAGCTGTAGTAAGCAGAGGTCAACTACTGAGAATCTGTGTGCCAGGCTAAAGGATTATATAATACATTTGGCTAATTTTACTTCATTTTATATTCACATATATTAGTGCAGTTTTTGTTATATACTTATCCTTATGTAAGTTACATCTGTTCTTTTATTCACTCATCCATGTTTGCTCTGTTTTCAGATTTATGAAACAGGCATTCCACTGAGCTCAGCAAATGATGGGCATAATAACTTATCTAAATTGCAAAGTATGTGATGCCCTTGAGGTAAACTCAGATGTAAAAGTTTTATGAAGTGTCTCACATGTAGAAGTGTAGGGAAGTGTTTATTTGCCAACTCCTGTCTATCCTTTGGCTGTTCAAATGATGTTAAGAGGATCCTATGAAACCACTATGAAAGCCTAGGGGCTAAATGGAGGAAAGAAGCAGAACTGCATTATTATCTTCACAGAGCCAATATGGCACTTGCTACCTTATTAGGCTCTCCTCTCTCTGGATATCAAAAGTTTATGGTTGATGGGCTCTAAAGTATCTATTTATTTAATGAAATGCCTCTCACTGTAACAATAGTGTGAGGCTTTATTAATGAATTTATTATTATGAGACAGGAAAACAATCCCCCTTATTTCTTTTCTTCTCTTACAAAACTGCAGAGAAGTGAGGGCTCTGTGGAGGAAAGGACACCCCTTCTTACCCCTTTAAGTATCTTAGATACCATAAACCCCTCCACCTGTCTGTAGCGGCTAGAACATCCTACAATGGCCATGCAGAGACCTGATTCCTTGAATTATTCAGGGTCAAGCTTGATCACTACTCCCAACATACATGCTAACAGCAGATTTCACTTAAATTGTATGTACCTCTGTCAGCAAAGCAGCTAGCCAACAGTGGCCAGACCTGGCTGCTACAGTAGTGCCCCATTTCCTTAAAAATCAGTGGCTCGAGTACTCTTGTGGGACCAAGCTGAATTATGAGGGTAGCTCCCCCCATCCCTCTTGGAAATCTCCTGTTGTCTGCTGCTGAGCCTTGTGCATTGGAAGTCATTGCTCAAACTGCTGGCCTGGCAGCCTCATTAAATTAATAAACTCAAATGTTATGGAATTAAGAAGAGACTTTACACTTTAAAATCCAGTAAGAAAAATTGTTTTTCTGCCTCTGTTCACTGGTGAAGACTTAAGCCCCTTTATAAGGGGCTTATAAGGCTATGATGCTTTTCCCCATAGTGTTTCCCACTGGCTACATAAGAGGACTTTGCATTCACAAGGATGGCTTCAGAGAAGTCCCTTCTCATAAAATGCTGATGGTGTGATATTTCACTACCTTCAAGATTCAACCTATAAATTTGGACAGAGTCCACAGCCTGCTAGTACTGAGAAAGGCATCTTCTGAGCTGTGATGTTCCCTTTTCTCCAGCTAATCACCGGGTCATTTTTCTTTTCGTTGTATTTAAAGCTTCTGAAAATAATTAGCCCGTTTGAAAAATTGGTTCGCTTAAAAACATAAATTTGTCAGTGAATTGGGTGAGCAGTGCAATGCCCAAAACACTTGAAGCTACACATACATTACTACTTTGTCACTGCTGTAAATTCAAAATTGCCCAGATTAATTTCAAACTAATTTGATAAACCCTCCACTGTGACAAAAGGAAAAGTGTTTGGTTGTCAGGCTTTGTGCCCTGGTACGTCAGATTTCAGCCTGAATGAATTTTTTATGGCTGACTCTGGAATATAAAACTCCGAAAACAGTGGTTTGTAGCGGCAGTTCTGACAGACCCTTTAACCATTTGGAAAATAGGCACAGCTATAATTCTGCTGCATTAGAGAAAAATTTTGAGTGCTTTCATTAGGTGCAACAGCTGTTTCTATAGCAAAAGCCAAACTACACTGGTGGTAGCGTAGCTGTCAGCTTCTCAGAGTTTTGCATTTATAGCTGATTGTATAAACTCCTTTATGTTCTTTTTCACTTTCCAATATATGTAAATTAATTCAATAGCAAAATTACAAATAACTACCTTGTAACTAGATCTATGTGAAGGTTCTTAGCAGGCTCCTACAATCAGTGACATGCGATGAGCCAATCGAGAACCACTGAACTTTTCAAAATGGTTCTGGCACAAGTAAGTGACAGGCAGTAATCCATGTCACATCAGTTTTCTGTCACCAGATTTAATCCTCTTTAGTAATCTGTTAGGGTCCTTTAACCTGGTGTAACATTCTAAATTAGAGCTGATTTAAATGAAACATAAAAAAACAAACAACCCCGCCCCCCCCCCCCCAAGAAGCCAAATTCCCTGAGTACTTTCCTGCCTCTACTATTAAGGAAGAAAATTTCTCTAGGAACATGCTGAATATGCTGGAATTAAATTTTGGAGAAAAGTAAAATAGAAAAGAACTATTTGATGATGCTCTCCATTTCTTTGTTCTGAAATAATATAGAAAAAATGTTTTTGTATTATGAAACAGTGAGTTCTGCTTGGAACAAGATGCCCCAAATCAGATACAGTTATTCAAGCTGTCACAAATGAAATGCAAAATTATTTTCAGAATGCAAACAAATTTTGAAGCACCACATTTTAAAATGCAGAGAGCAGATTTTCAGGCATTGAGTAAATTTTATTCCTAAATATAGAATTATGCACAGCTTTGTGTGGCGTAATTTGGGATGCCAGTCCATTTTTAAATGTTAGTTTGGTTTCAGTTGGGATTATGCTGAAAGTTAAAGTATCCAGAGAAATATAAAAGATTTACATGTATACATATACATTACACACACAAAAAAGATGTTTTACTAAATTTACAATGAAATATTAGTTGGTGTCTGTTGAAATACGTGGGAATCTTTTCAGCACCACCAACAGACTTTTAATAAACCTTTAATAAATATTTAGATATTGGCATAATTAATCTAACTTCCAGCCATGATCCTTTCTCTGTGGTTGTTCAGAGTTGTGAAAATCTGGCTGGTTATTTCAAACAGCTAACTGTGAATTAAAACCCCAACTTTTGGAAAAAACAATTGGAAAACTTTATATCTAATACTTAAGTCTGTTGTCTGAGAATGAGAAAAATAACTGCCAAAGAAGCAGAGGGCATATGTTATTTGTCAATAAATTATTCAATCTCTGCATTCATATTTTTATCAATGTTTATTATATATGGCAGGAAGTATGTATGCAATTGATAAATGTATATAATTTTATATTGCAGGTATTTGTGTTGCAAAAGCTTCTCACATGATCTGCAGGCAGGTGTGAGAGACTTAGAGAATATCCTGGTGTGATGGAAAAGCAATTTTTTTGGCATTTAAGTTCTCGTTACTTTCTGCAAATATTTTGTAGTTTGAAAACTTTTTTATGAGCCACCTATGTGACAGCTCGAGGAGGCATTACACCTGGTCCAGCTCACTCTCAAAGTTGATGCCTTCTGAAAATTTAATCCTAATGACTCGTAAATCCTGGCTCTGATCGTCCCTGTACCCTCTGCTCCTGTCACTTGTTTCAGGCACCTCTGTCCCATTTGCTTTTCCTACTCACACTGATGCAGCACAGGCAGCTTGGGTTTTTAGTATTTTCCCTGAGATTTGACTGTAAACCCTAAGTATCACAGTGGAACAACCAGTCCTGTCAGTGTCAAAGTGCTCCGTCAAGTCTTGCCAGTGCCCTGTTGTCCGGACATGGTACGGAGTGAGTGTGCATCTGCCCGGGGCTGTACAGAGCTGCGAGATTCAGTGTCAGAGCGATGCTGTGACCTGTTAGCAAAATTCTCCCTTCCCAGTGATGCATTGCCATCCTGCTCGCAGAAGGGGCTGAATGTCAATAGTGCTGAATGCCCAGAGTGAATTGCTTTGTTTTGTAAGGCTCTGTGCAAATGTAAGATTCTCCCATTACATCCCAGACTGACCTATTATTCACTACATCGGGTCAAATTCCTCTGCACAGAGAGCCAACAACAGGCTCGCCACATTTCACAAATCCTGTAAGAATTACTTTGACTGGTTGCTGAGCAGACTCCAGAGAAGCATTTACATGTCTGTTACATCTCACATCACCAAAGCCTCATTTGAGCTCCACTGAGGGACCTCATTTGTTGGGACGAGTTTTATTCCCTAACAACTCACCCCAACAATTAGCACAGTACCCATACGACAAAGATGGAAGAGAAGCGAAATTATCAGCCAAAAATAAGCTATGCAGATTTCTTTTTCATTAGATAACCACAAGAGACTATTAGCATGGACAAAGATCAGCCATAGGGGCTAAAGCAAGAAATGAATATGTATTTGTGGTTAGTGCCTGAGTGCGAAGAGAGTTCAAGGCCCGCAGACAGCTTTCAAATGGCACCTACTTTCTTTTCTACCTTTTGAACAGCTCTGGCTCAGGTGGACATATACTCCCCAAGGAACAATATGCTCTTCTGCCCCTTCTGCAGGTTTTTACCTTCTCTATTTTATTCCACACACGTTCTTTATCACTCCTTCTTCCTTCAAGGGTGTCCATGGCATCTGCCATTAACGACTGCAGCTGCGGCACCAAGATAAAAATTATCAGTGTGGAATTCACACAGAAATAACTTCTCTAAATACACAGATTAAAACCTAATTAAAAAATCATTTGTACGCTGATGATTTTATTACTCATCTTTCACACAATGAGCACCGCCACCTCATCTTTGCTTCAGCCATTACACTGTATTATTGTGGATATAAAATACTTAACAATGGGGAAAAATCCACTGGAAATTTTGTATTTAAGCCTATACGTTTTTATGCAGGAAATGTTTATACTTGGTTAAGGAAGACTCAGGTTGTAAAGAACAGAGGTTCCATATTTCATCCTTTAGCTGTCTGGGATATTCTGTGTCGTACATGACTGCTTTTTAGTATTTCTCCCAAGGCTAATGTATCATAATTTAGGGCAGCATGTAAAACCGCACAAGAGGACAACACTAAAGCTGAGATGCTTATGCTATAGCTGGGAGTATCTAGCTCATTTTCCCTTCTTTTACTATCCTTTTTCTTTGGCAGACCCTTCCTCCTCCCCATCATTCAGCATAACAGACCATAAAAGCAAGGCTGACAATTTCTAGTGTAAACTATAAAAAGAAGCTGTAGGAAAATACTTGCTAATCTGTGTTTAGTGTTAGAGGGAAGGCTAAAATTCAAGTTTGTTGTAGTATTGTCTCACCCTGTACCTTCTCCATGCACTTGAAAAATGTTTTGGTCACTCTTTATTCAGTAACACGGGGTTGTTAACAACATGAGTTCGATTCATTGTTATCCTCCAATGGGCAGCCAGCACCAGCATTTAGGAAGAAACTGGGAGAAACTTGTATTTAATACCTGGGGTAGTGCACTGCTCTGTTAGTTTTATTCCAAAATATTTTCTTATGTAAAGTGAGCAAACAATGCAAGAAATAGTTTTTGGTGTCTCTTCTCAAATTTGTTACACATTACCAGACTAGATAGACTGGATAATAATAATAAAGTGTAAGCATTCATACAGAAATTGTCTCTTCTTTCTGCACCTAGATTGGCAGCAGTCTAACATGAGTACAAGAGGTGATGGAATTTAAAATGTCAATGTTTAGGCTTATTTGAGCAAGATATAAACATGCTATCTTGAGATTCAGGGAAGACTTGTATTTCCTCAACTTTACCTTCACATTCAGGTTTTTGATGTTAAAAATTCCCTGTCTGTGTCCCAACACGGGATAAAGATATCTTTTGAATCGTACTTAGGGTCAGTTCCAGCTAACGCTGTGCTTGTGCAACCATTAAGTCGAATGTTATTGCCCAAAACATTTGATGAAACTTTTTTTTTTTTTTTTGGAAGTCATGCATCAGTATTCATGAAAAACAAAACTGCAAATTTCTGCCTCTGACTCTAATGCAAAAAGAGTCAAGAAGCTGTCAGAAATTTTCCATCAGAATACTTTTATGACAGATAATCTCCTTCTATGAATCCAGAATAGACACAGCCCAGAGATTAAGGGTATTAAGGGCAGAAAGGGTAAAGCACAAAGTCTGCGTCAGAGCAGGCGGAGGGGAACAGGACAGGGAAGGAAGGGATTTATCAGTGGCTGTCCTTGGAGCAATTCTTCCTGAACAGGTTGAACAGGGGTCACTGGGGTAGGGACTGGGACTTGGGTCTGCCACCCCCAAACCCAACTAGGCTGGAGACTTCACTGCTTTGGGCAAGGAGTTAAGCCAGGAAACCTGGCTCATTGTGAAAAGGGCCCTGTGCCTGCTTTGGGTTTGGTTTTCATCACCCAAAGTTTTTCATTGGCTGTGATGGCAGAGAAAAGGTGAATGCAATAGGAGTGGACAGTTGGCAAACCAAAGTAATTCTCCCAAAGCTGATCTTTTTTTTTTTTTTTTTTTGGAAAATCCCCTCCTCCAATGATTTTTTTATTTTAATATCTTGTCCTTATTTGGTTTTAAATAGACTTTTTTAAATAGATTTTTTTTTTCCCCGATAAGCATTCATGTTGATTAATCATGTACGAATATGGTGACAGTGAAATCATAAACCTTGGACATGTTTTGTTTCAACAATTCAACTGTTCAAGCTAACTGAGATCTTTATTCTCCCAGGGTCTATGAATAAATACTAATCTAAAAAGGCCTCAGCTGAAATTCTCTGTGCTATAGATTAGGACTTTATTTATTTAGTTACAGGAAGACATTTACAGAGAAGAGTTTATAACTGAAATGCCTTTGGGATCCTTGCTGTATCAGTGCAAATTGCACTGTTATAAATTCAACATGTTTTAAACTTTATGCAGCTCATACTGTATGCGATAATAAACATTTGGCATCTTTAGCATTCTCCAACAACACAATTTAACTGCCTTCCTAGGTCATAAAGCCTTATCTCACCTTCCCAATGTAAAGTCAGAATGACCTCAGAGGAATTACTTTAAATTTTTATTAGCACAAGTGAGATTAGAATTTGGCCAGATGAGTCTTCTTCATGAAAAAATACCTTTATGAGTATTTAGATACCTCCTAGAAAGATAGCTTAGGAGTGAGAAGCAGGTGGTGCTGCCATCCTGTCCCTGTGGCCACAGGTGGCTGCAGGCTGCCAGGGCCCACCAGTACAGCCCAGTCCCACCAGTGCTTCCTCCTGCCTGCAGCCCAGTGGAGAATGGTGCCCAGGCTGAGCAATGAGGGATCTCCTGCTCACTGTGGGATGGCTCAGATGAGCAGGCCCAGCGGTGGGCAGCGATGTCCTGAGCTCGGTGCACTTGTGATGTGGTCGGGGAAGTGGTCCCTCATGGCATCAGGATGGGCAAGGGCCATTAATCACTCCCCGGTGAAGCCAAGCTGCACATTTTTGCTTGCAGATGTGTTTCTTAACAGTATGATGCCTGAAGTTCCCTAAAATATTCCAGCTACATGGTGTCTGAGCCTCCATTTGAATACACAGACCAAAGATATAGTTTGCAAGAGGATGACAAGACAAAGAAAAAAAAAATGAATGCTGAATTAATGCATGTTAATGCTCTGGACAGAATAGCTGCTAGAGATTTTCTGCCTTTTTCTTTTAAAAGACATTTTTACCTTGGGGTCAGCAAACAAAGCATATGTGTTTTGTTGAAATATTTCGAGCCTCTCACTGAAATCCTCCAGGAGGCACCCTCACTCTGCACAGTCCTGCCCCAACAGGCCGAGGACCTTTGTCTGGGCTGGCCTGCAGCCTTCCTCAAAAAGGTTTCCAGGGAGGTCAGGCTTGTGATTACTACATGACAAGATACAGGCAGCAGTGTAATAGCCTGCATCTAGCTTGTGATGTACTGAAAATATTGCACCCTGGAGAAAACCTCTAACTGAAATATGTACCAATAACTCCAGACCCTTTAGTCAGCCTTGAAATGTGGGCCTGCTGAAGTTTAATACTGGCAGACTGGCATCAAAAGGAGAATGTCTTCTTGTAATGCAGTCTCTTTGCTGTGTGGCTTCCCCTTCTCTGGAGCCCAGACCTCACGGCCTAGCAGGCCCTTGCAGCAGCTGCAGGCTGCTGCTCGCCATCACTGGAGCTCTGCAGGGCCACAGACATGTGTCCAGGGGCTGGCTTTGGGAAAACAGAGTCTTTAGAGGACCAAAGTCAGATCATCAAAACCTGGCTGTGTTTACATGTGTGAACTGTGGGAAGCTTTTTTTTTTTTTCCAGGCTGAAGTGTGTAAAATGTGCCTGAGCATGAGCTCCATCCCTCCATGTCAGGAAACCGAGCAGCCTTGTGGAAGAATAACCATGCACTTGCAGCACTTACTAGTCACAGGTTATTCATGCATTATCATGCTAGTAGTGACCCTGGTCTTGCCACAGCCCTGCTTGCATCACTGCCCTCACTTTACAAAGGGAGAGCCTGCTTCATTCGAGGATAGGTAGCAAGTTGTAGATGGAACTGGGAACAAAAATCTTTTTTCCTCCTTTCTCCCTTGTCTTATGCTTTAACCAGATTTGGCCTGCTTTGCTGCAGGTGGCTTCTGATGTTAGGTATCTTAATGTAGCACAATCTGAATAATTGCAATCATTTTCCCAGACTGATTTGGGCAGGTTTGGGGGAAAAGAAGAGGTTTTAAAAATATGCCTACAGATGAGTCATGCTGGTTCTGTAAAAGTCATCCTTGCAGGTGATTAGCATCTCAGACAAGGCACTGCAGCAGGATTTTAAAACTACTTCAGGTCCACACATTCAAAAAAATGAATTCCAGAGAAAATTGCAGCACAGCACTCTGCCCCAACTCTTCCCTCCCTGCCTTCCTGCCTGCAAAAGCCAAAACAAGGTTTAGAAATGAATTCTCACCAGTTCAGCATCCTGCTGACTGATGTCCTGCAGATAGGGAATGGATGCTAGCTCAGCCATTGCTTGATTAATCACCTGGGACTGTTCCGTGACTTGCTGCAACCGGCCGAGGATGCTGGCGTAATGCAACTTCTCTATCACATGTGAACACGCACAGAAATTGTCCTGTTCTCTCAGGAAAAGCAAGTGGGTTAGAGGAGAGTCACAGAAAACACACTTATCCTCCGAGTCTTATGCCTTGAGGCTTATCTTCATATATATTTACGCTGGTAATACTATAAGCAATATGGCATCCAGCACCTTTAAGATAATGCTTCTGACAATCTTTATAGAGGAGAAAAATTCTTTCTTTCCACAATCTCTCTAGTCATACTAGAAAAATAAGTATGTAGTCATAATATATGTGAAGGGGAGAGAGCAGATAACAAACATGAATGCAATTTTCTCATTTGGAAATGGCTTTTCAATAATCCCCTCAGTTAAATATTATCTGACTTTTATGGATTGCTTTTAAAGTTTCAGTAAAGAGGTTGAGAAAACCATGCAATGGCTAAGCCTATGGTTTGTTTGCAGACTAGGGAAATCCATAGTTTTCAAATATACAACCTTGAGGAGCTAAAACCTGCAGAGGTGGTCTCTGATCCTCCAGGCACGTGGTAAATTTTAAGTATGTGCATACAGAAGCTCAGCCAAGTGCTTGCATACAATCTCAGCACCTGCTGAAGCGTTTGATGGATGGCAGCCCTACTACCATATTTTCAAAAGTGTTCTGATGCCAAAAATGCAAATGAGCACCCTACTGAGATTTTCAAAAGCAATTTGGCCTAGATTCTTGACAAAATGTAGCCATTGCTTATCTGAATGCTCAGCCATTCTGAGTTAAATTTCCATTCATCTAATCAGGGTTGTGAATGTATTTAAGTGCCTGAAATTGCAAGTATTGGCATAGATTTTCAAAAACACTTCCAGTATTTTTAGCAGACCTTTGTTCTGGCGGGACCATATGGTGGTGTGTTGATGCTGCCATTTACATACATACGCTTTGGTTCCCAGGTAGCTGATCCTAGGTCCAATTGTACAGTGAGCAGGGTGAATGGAAAGTTTTGAATTAAAATTATTTTTCAACAAATGGTGTCCTGCCTTTAAGATCCACTTCTATTGACCAAGAATCTTGATCTTTTGATCTGATCTTGATTTAAGTTTTGCAGAAATTTGCACTGAGAAAGCATCAAGTAGTTATAGAAATTATTACCAAAATGACTAAAAGCATAATTCTTATATCAAATTTAAGAATTTAATAGAAATACTCTTCCTCCTTTACTTCTTGAAAAATTTTAATCCCCTTTAATATAATATATAGCATAATTGTAAAGTAATATGAAATAAAAGGCCATACTTCGGAGGCCAATGTCAGGAATTCAGCTATAATCTAGGAGGTCCAGATATGAAAGCAACTGAGAAAGAAAGAACCAAGCCAATGAATTTCCATTAGCACCAGACACTGCACAGGGAAGAGGCGCTCTGGTCAGCAGTTCTTTCAGTATTGCAGATAGCTCCAGTCAGCTGTGTTTGAAGAGGTTAATTTAAACCCAAGTATCACGGAGCAGAGATGCCAGCATGGTAGAAGATACCTCTTTTGAGAGAAGTGTGGTTTGATTAGTCTATTAATGAAAATGCCAAGAGCTTATTATCTTTCTCAATAAACATGATGGAGGGCTAAATTCTAAAGAGAGTAAACAACTGAAAAGGGAAGGGGGATATAAAAGATGATAATAACAGAAGGACCATTGTGTATAAATAGGTAAAAGTAATACTGGGGTGGCAATTAAGCTTCTTATAATTCAGGTTGAAGGTCTTCAGTGTGTTACAGCAAGAATAGAAATATCAGAAAGCTCAGCTAGTTCTAAGGCAGATTTTACTCAATTTATGAGCAGGATATTATGTGACACAAGGGTGCATAATGGGAGGTGATTTGACTTGAGGAGCCAGGAGAGCTGTTCCAGTCCTATCTTCTTATGAACTTCTGTTGACCTATCTCTAAGAGGGGAGACCAAGACAACTTGCTTACAAACTATTTTTATCAATTGAAAAGTCCTTTTCTGTGGGTCTGACCTAGTAGTAGTAGGATACATTAGGAAGGAAAAAGATTTCTGTGATCTCTGATATGTGAAATTGTAAGTCTGACACAGTCTAGTTAGTATAGCAATAGAGCAAGGAACAAAATGGAGCCCTGTCTCCAACTAATCATTGGTGTGTGAAAGCCAGATAGCTGTGTCTCCGGAGACAGCTGTGCACATTAAAATAAGGAGAAGCAATCAGTTAATGAGATAGAGAACGAGGGCTCTTATCAACATAAAATAGACAAACAACATTTTAGATACAGCAAAAGGTTTCTGCCTGTTATTCTTGAAATCCACCCAAAACATTTTGTGTAAGCATTAAGAAGTGAGCATATTGAGTCATCAGCTGCAAAAGCAGGTAGAAATCCTCTCTCACCATGCTGTGTCTGTTGGGGGCTTCTCCACTGATTAAGAAAGAAAACATTTTTTTCCTTACTTGACTCCCCAGAAAAATATGAGAGCATATCATGTAGCTATAGGAAACAAACTGGGTATCTGTGCCAACATGCACTCTGTGGACATACCAATATTGTTTACGTTTATATTAGGTTAGAAGTAAATAAATAACCAATGTCAGTTTTTGGTTTTGTTTTGTTTTAAAAAAGGGGTATTAGAGAAAGTTGAACATTGTCAGTGGTGGTCTTTCAGTGACAATGAAAAATGCAGAATGAGACAGTAAATAACTGCTATCAGGAGAAAAAATTCCACAGGGAACTGAACCACATGATGAGAATTACATGAACTATAGCAGAATTCAAGGGGCTACTAAGCTGAGGTAAAAAAAAAAAAAAAGTGGCCAAGCAATCAGATGAAGCTGAAACCAGCTCAGGAAGGTGCAGTGAAGGTTAAGTAAAGAGCAAACTTAAATGGAGGCTTCAGTGAGAAAGATTTGGCTCATTTAATAACGTGTCCCTTCATGTACTGAGAATTTTGGGGTGGTAGCTCCACCTTTTAATTTAATCTGTTCTTAAAAAAGGAGTAATAGCTTATGCCACTTCTGTTTATAAAGTCAAATTCCTGAGTACCAGAAGTGGTAAAGAAAAAGCAAAGCGAAGTGGCTGGTCAGCCTAGATTTAAAGCAGTATCTGTCATATCCAACACATGTGGCATGTCTAACTATCATCTTGCAGTGCACCACTTCACAAAGGTCTGGGGTGTCCCCAGTTGTTCTTGACAATTGTGGCATCTTTACTGGTATTTTTCAGCTCAAAATCTGAATGAAGTTATGCCTTGCAAAAAGCTCAGTAGTGTATTGCAATAACAAGCAGGAAAATCCATCATCATGTTTCTTTAATACCCTTGGTATGCTCCAGAAAATATGTATGCTGAAATCTGTATGTAGTAAACACTTTCCCTCTATTAAAAAATAGACATCAAAACAGTGAGATCTGTAAGTGTACGCATCATGCTGTGAATCATATGGTAGGTTTTGCTCACCTTTATGAGATGAGCAGTCTAATAAGCCCCTCTGGCCACTGTTTCTCCTGTAAAGTAGCATCATGTGCCATCGACACGGGACTACAGGAGGAGAAAGGCAAACTTGGTGCGCACAAAGCAGCAGAAATTACCCCAGTGAAATCACCTGATAGAATAACTACTTGTCATTGCTGGTAATCTTGGTTGCAATAACAGTAGCTGCAAGTCTGACTGATACCTTTTTTTTTTTTTTTTTTAAAAAAAAAGCGGCAAATAAAATAACCTTTCTGTCATGGCCTGTATTTCTGGGCAGATGAGGTTTGTGGGGTTTTACCACCAGCAGCAGACAGTGCACAGGGGCCAGGCGGCTGTGTCCTCTCTCACTCCTCTTGTTTTGCAAAACATAAATGTCCCTTTGAGTTAAATGGGACTGGCTGTTCTTTATGAAGATGAGAGAGCAAATGAAAAATGCTCAGCTTTTTTAATCATTAGCTTCATGTCCTACCAACAGTGGCGCGTGTACAAATCATATAATTAACTGTAAGATGTGTAGCTGCAAAACTGAGGTGGCAGAACTGACTTATATTAAGTGTGTTGCCATTGCTTAATAAGCTCTGCTTTAGCACTAAGATGGTTCCATGAAAAAAATCTGATTAGGACAAGTGTTTTAGATTGCACATTTGCAAATGAAGAAGAGGGGAGAGAGGAATATTAAAAATAAACACATACCTTAATGTCTTAAGGTAAGTTGTAATACTAATGCTTGTATCTGAGGTTTGTCTTGCAGAAGTTTTAAATTTAGTTTTTGTGATGGATAGCTGGTGGAATCATATTTCTAGCTTGAAGAAAATTTTGGAATACTCTCAAGGAAGCAAAAGCGGCTAAATCTCTGCCAGGTCCGTAAAGAGATTTTAATCACTAGTACCAGAGCAGTTCTGGCTCCGTGCCTATCTGCATTATCAGGTATAATTTGCTTTGTCATTTTACTCTTTGGGTCAGAGGTTCTGTCTTGCCCACATTATTTCAGTGCTACAGAGACTGAAGGGATAGTGAATATGTTCCTACCAATAACGGATGTGGAATTGGCAGCTGTTTGTTCTAACTCAGTGATGATCTCTTCTGTCTTGGGGTTTTTCTCTTCTGTATCCGAGCTCCCATGCTGGTGCCCTGGTGACTGGTTATAAATCTGTCGGAGCATGGTTCAGCCCTATTACCCTGTTCTGCCTTGGGCAGACCTTGCCCGAACCACCTGGCTGCTATGCTGTCCTCCTTGAAAAGAAGGAAAGTTTGCTCCTGGCTTGTGGTGCTCGGATTTCACCCTGTATTTTTGGGAACCTTCTTCTGTTTCAGCAAGAATATTTAGATGTCTGAGGTGGCGTCCAGAGCTGGTAGAAAATATTACTGTGTAGGAGCAGTGTAAATTTATACAGCTAGTGGGGACTGGCTTGAGCAATCCCAGCATACCTCTCTGCTCTCGTCTCTTACAAAATCAGTTCTTTTTCTTTTTCCTATACCCTGGATGCCAAATACCATGTATCTCTGTTCAAACCATGTGGTCCTGTTCCTCCAAATTCATTTATAGAATAGGATAGTTTTAGGGAATCTAAAACATATCACTTTTCAGATTTTTTCTCTTCCTGATATTCTTTAGAGACTGACTAACTGCAATACTGGCACCTCACCTCTGAAAGCTCTACATTATACCAAAAAGAATTGTGGGGTCATAAACCACACAAACAAACCCTGGAATTTTACAGGAGCTTTGATAAGGACCAGGGTTTTATTCTGTACACAGTATCCAGTCCACCATTTGGGTATTCTTCTAGCTTTGTAGATGTTGAAGTGCAATGCACACGGCAATAGCAGATATTTCACTTTCCCAAAGATGCTTCTCCTACTAGCCGGCACATCAATAACCTGGGCTTTTGGCCATCCAAAGGAAACATCCCATGGCTTCAGGAAAGAATAGGAAAGAAGCACCTGTGTGATTCCTAGTGGATGTGTGCCCTCAGCCTGCTCCACCTGCCTCACACTGAGGAAGATGCTTTATGAGCGCCCATTTTGGCAAAGCACTAAGCACCTTTACCTCCCACTAAGCCTGTGAGTTCAAGCACTTACTGTTTCAGCAGCTGCTCTCCGAGAGTAAAGGAGACACAGATCCCCCAAATATCTAGCTAATGTTTCTTCCTTGCTAGGAGTTGCTAAGTAGCAGTTTTTGTCAACCTCCTATCTGGTATCAAAGCCTAAGAATATAAATCCTGTGATTTGCTAAGACACCCCTGATGAGGAAATGGCTCCGATTCCTTCAACATACAGAAAACTAAAAAAACATTATTGCTAGGGAAAAAGCATTAACATTAGCATTTACAATCTGGGGAGGAGAGGCTTCTTCCACTTATTTTCAGGAGAATAATTTAAGAATTGAATTAAAACAGTCTAGTCTACATGCAAATTTGATTTTTGACCTTTTGTGCTAATCAAAAGCCATGGTGCTAAAAAGCTGTGTACATTATTGCAGAAAGTATGGACTAGAATTAACTAATATACCTTCAATATGTTTGTAACAGATTTGAAGGTTATTTCACATACTTTACTACATAGGGATCAGGATCTAAATCACTAAAAATACTTCAAGTAGCAATTATTAACTCTTGATAGAGAGCCTTGTGATAAGTGTAGAGTATTATGGGTATTAAATATACAGAGTAGTTTTGGTGGTTATGTGAAGTAGGGATATAATAGGCCATAAGGGTTTGAGAAAATTGTATGCAAAGTGATTTTAAACAGGGTACACTTAAACAATTAAGGCTTCTTTTAAAAAGTATCTAAAACTCAATTGAACTTTATTCCTGGCACAATTAGCCGAGCATTTCTGGAGTATGGGGAAAATGGACTACCCACCAAAAAGCATGCATCTTTCACTTGCACACTGACTTCTGCTGCTGCACACATGAGGAAATATTAAGTGAAGTTTATACCCACCGTTAATTTGGTGCTTCTTATAAAATCCATGACTGGCATGATCTTTTTCCCGATGGTCTCCCAATGTCTCCTTGATTCTTCGTCAGTGATAGGACTGAAAGGTGCTTTCCTATCTAAGAAATGATATCACAAACTGTGCACCATGTTTATTAATGTACATTTTGCGTAGAGGATCTAGCAGGATGATGTGTAAACTAGAGGACTCTGATGGATTCAGTGATTCAGGCACAGATAAATGTATCCTGGGAGATCCCTGGTCCCCCTCATTCACCAAGGATTGAGGAGGTCACCCCTGAGCTATCACATCTATTAAGCAAGTTGGCGTACCTGAAAAGATTGGCAGTTTTCTACTTGACAGCTTTTCCAGTATTTTTCCAATGTGTTTGTTTCTGAAACCCAGAGTTAGTAAGTACTGCTGGGGAGGAGGAGAAGACCACTCAGTTGTCTGTGGCAAGATATGAAGTCCATGAAGATCTGGAATATGAAAATGAAAGTAATTTCCACTGTCACATTTCTTTTTCAGTTGCAATAGATGCTACCTTTTTTGGGAGGAAAATACAGGAAGTCTAAGAAGGAATGAAATGTAATCCTAAAAGCTTGCCAAAACAAAGGTGACCAAAAAAACCTATCCAGCTGTCAGTGGGTTTTGAAATTCCAGACTTTGCAACCTTTTCCATCAGCAGCTTAAATTTTGCTGATGCATTGGATAAAACATGTTCTTTCTGTTATTACACTTTTCAATGCTGATCATCCAATGTATTAATAATTCAACTTTTCAAGAATGCAAGATCCTTATTTTTTAACTGCAAAACAAGCTGAAGTTGTTCCCTGAATTTCTGACGTTTGATTTTCTAAAGTTGTGGGCTTTTACCATCACCACCACCATAGTCCCAGGCTATGTTTGTGCTGCGGCTCGTCCAGAGTTTGTGGTGCCCCTGCTGAAATGCCAGCATATCTGGCTGCCCCATCCTGAGCGAGGACAGATGCTCAAAGAAATTGCATAAACCACCTTTTCTAGGGGAACTAGACCAGCCCTTTCCTTCCTCTCATTCCCCTGCAAAAAATAAACCTAGATTGAATGTCAGTGTCACTTTTCACAAAGGAGTGCTCTGTTTTCGGTGAGCTCTGCTTTTAAGATGCCAGGCTGCGCGGTCACAGTGACAAATGGAGAACCCCCTTCAGAGCTCCCTGGACTTACCCGTACATAAATCAAAGTGAGTGGACCTGATATTTCCCTTGCAGCCTGCTCTGCTTCTGATGGATTCTCAATTTTGAAACAAACTGCATTGTGCGCTTGTATTTAAATGTGTGTCTGCTTCTCTTCCTTGGCAATAAGGAAAACTTTGAAATCAATTCAGTCCTTGCATTATAGCAGAACATGGACTAAAGTTGGATGAGTGATTGCTATGGAACAGGAAGGTTATTTAAAATAACATGTTCATGATGTGCCTGGTATTTCAAACCCACTGTTAAAAGGGGGATTAGCTCATACTTGTAATTTCACCTATGTGAGATATGGACCTGAAGACTGAATGCTTGGTGATACAACACTGACAATGGGTACAACTTGTTCTTTGTGAGTTTTTTGTTTTTGTTTTTGTTTTTATTTTGGTGTGTGATGTGATTTTGGGATAGGTCTGAATAGATAAGCTGAGAAACCACTATTGCTTCAGTTGACTTCAGCTAATACCATTGTGAGTTATCTCAGTGTTGAGACCAGGAAAAGTCCTCTCTGTCTGAGAGGGTTTCCAGGACACAGAAGAGGGAGGTCAGGAGACTCTTGCCCACATGAGAACCATTGTGGAAGCTGTGTGGTAGCCTCCGGGGCTCTCAGTCAGCACCTCCCACACACTGCAGTCTCGGAACCCTGACACCCATATTGTTTTTTTTTTTTCTTTCTTTTTCTTTTTTTCTTTTGCATTGCTTAGAAGCAGAAACACAATAAACGCAATTATGATATTGACTGTCCCATTTAATTCCTAGAAACTAGTGATTCCAGAGCCTGCACTCGGAGAAACTTTCATAGGATTGAAGCAATTCTTTTAACCTACCGATTTTTGTAAACGAACACCCTTGAGTGCAGACCTGGCTCTATTCAATCTGTTTTATAATTGATTGAAGTGCTATAGGACCAAGCCCTTTCATCCTTTTATTCCTTCCTCCTTTTCTTTCTTGTTTAGGAGTGAGAAAATGCCTGGTGACACTTTCAGAAACATCCTGTAATTTATGAACACAACTGAATTTCAGTGCAAAACTCACACACTTTTGCTGCTTATGTGCTTTTGAAAGTCTCACCCTTGCTATAAATTGAGGGGGTTATGTGAAATCTGAATTTATCTTTTTTTTTTTTTTTTTTTTTTTCCAAATCAGATTCAGGGAGTTTTATTTTATGCTCCTTTTAATGCCAATACTTTTGTCCCTGGAAACTCTCCACAAAGTCACATCAGCAAGTAAATGGTAGACAGGGACTTTACAACTTCCACGATAAATAAGTCTCATTTTTCCTCTTCAGAAAATCCCCAAATTACTGCCAGAAACCCAATGCATGGGTGCTCTGCAACTTGCAAAACATTATCTAGTTTTATAATGGTTTTATAAAGGAAAATGAAATGAACGAGCCAAGTTTACTCGTGTTAAATATTTGCAGCTTTGTGTTAAAAACTTGGTTTCCCCAGTTCCCACTTGAATTCAGACAGATGTTCTTTTTCTCCCCAGAGGTGCAATGTGTACTGTTCTGGAAGCCCTATTCTCCAGCAGAGTGGTGGGCTCAGCAGGTGCTGCCGTTGGCTCCGACCCCGGTGTAATTCTCGTGGGGAGCCGGCATATGGCAGCTCTTCGAACCACGCCTTCGGAAGCGGCCACGAGGGGTGAGCTATAAGTCTCATTGGTGTGATGAAGATAGAGACTGTCCAAAATTTGACCCGGGAGATGTATGTTTCCCCTTATGTTTCTCAACCACCAACTTAGAGCCATGTGTTATCAGTTAACCGTGGCCCAAGTCACCATGTTAATGACGTAAGAAATGCCTTTTGTCCTCCTGCCTCTCCTCTGGCAAAATGTCATGCCCATTCCTCTTGAAATAAAGCTGTGGTCACCAGAATTTAAATGTCTGTTTACTCCAGGAGATGCTGCTTGACTTCAGTCCTCCAGGAGACAACAGGCCCCGCGAAGCCTATGTTAATGCTGGATACTATTTGTCTTCAACAGCCCAAGGGAAACCTATTCCCATCCCTGCAGCTGAAATGCTCTCAAAGGTGACAATCCCTCCACTAGTGCTCATAGAAAGGTGGATATTTTTGGAAAGCAAAGGGCCTGCTTCAGGGCCAGTTACTGATGGGAAGCCAGAGAGATGGGAATGAACCTGGGCCTTGCTGGTGCCACAAGACACTGCAAAAGTGCCTCTGAACAAAAGAGCTCTTGCAGTAATGAAATTCAACAACTGGAACATGAGGCTTCGTGGATAAAAATAGTCTTTGTGGGGATTTACAGTGTAAAGTCTGTGCTTTGCCTAAGTACTGATTTGATTACCTAAATCATGTACAATCATACAGCAAATCTCAGAAGTTAATTTTCCCCCACAGAAGTGCAGAAATTTAAAGACTCAAGCTCCAGACTCTCTCAAGCTCCTTTTAAGTCAGCCACACACAGGCAAACAGTATACAGTGCTTAACAGCATGTGAAATCTGCTCTTACCTGTATATATGTGCTCCACATAGCCAGGGTGCTTTTTAGCAAATGTGTCCTTCATCTTGTCAGTTTTGTCAGCCTTGACTTTTGTCACAAATGGTGTGTACATGACCGAAAAAGATTCTTCTCTAGTGATGGCTTCTTCAATCATAGCCTAAAGTGAAAGAAATGATATGTTTCATGTTGGTTAATGGCTAGTTAAAGAAAAAAAAAAAAAAGAAAGAAAGAAAGAAAGAAAGAAAGAAAGAAAGAAAGAAAGAAAGAAAGAAAGAAAGAAAAATAATTACTTTCATGGATGTTATTTTGCCTTTAATAATTGCACAGTCATGCAAAGATAACATATTTGGTCTTGAATATTAATTAGAAGAGAATTTAAATTAGTTCCAGAAAACACTGCCTATCTATACTCAGAAAATCAATTTAATGGAGAAAGAACATTTGTAAACAGTTTTCAGTGCAGCAAGCCTATGTCTTCAATGAGGAGAAAAGTATTAGATAAATTATCTTTTAGATGAAAAGAAAAAGTGATTCTGTGCTCTCTGAAGGTCACATCTTTCATCTGAGGGTTTTATTCAGTCCTTGGGAGCTGGTTAAACAATACTAAGCATTCATATTACCTCTTGGGTTGGCATGAATCAAACACTGTGTCTATACGGAATATTAGTCTTAAAATATTGCATTCAAACACCATTTGCATTAAGAGTAAAATTCACTCCGGTGCGGAGGGCAACACGAAGCTTATGAACCTTGTCATCCCTTAAAAATGACTCAAATGATGCATTATGCTGGCTTTATGCGGGGACATGGATTTCACACTCGGTGGACCCCGATGAACTGGTGTTGGAGCTCCCTGGAGGAGCCACCAGCCTGGAAACTCGGCGCTTTCTATCAATCAGTGCAAGTGAGGTTTAGCTGTGATTCCTCCTGAGTTGGGGTTTCTGTAAAACCACATTGAGCTCTGCTTTGGCTGTGTCTGTTGCTAACAAAGATTTTGTCTTCCTGACATGGACAGTCCTTTCTGGAAACTGGAAAAGCTGTAAGACTGCATTATTTTATCTCAGCAAAAGCATGAATGGGGTTAATAGAGACAATAATAACACAAGTTTAACAGAGGTGATCAGAAAACCATGAGAGGAGACATGTGGACATGGCACTAAGGACCATGCTTTAGTGATGGTCTTAAATGTCTTTTCTAACCTAAATGATTCTATGATTCTATGATAACATATATATATTTAAGTATGGATCTCCCAGATTGCAGAAAGTATCAGAATGGGATTAGCTTGATGTTCTTGGTGTTTTATTGACAAGTCCCCTCTTGTTCCTCTGTTTTGTTGGGTATTCTGCTGATTTTCTGTAGTTTGGCACCCATTTTCTAATCTGGATTAATATGAGTGTGTGAATGTGATTTTGGGTGTATCCATATATTTCAGACATAAAATATATGGAGTGAGGCAGTGAGATGAAATTAGGAGTGGCTGGACCAGACAAGCTCCTTATTGTGGAGGACTGGGGGAATTGTTTTACTGGTATTTGTCTGCAAAGTTCACTTTTGCCTCTGTCACCCTCAAGAACCGTTCAAAGTCACACCTATAATATCTTTGCATTACCATGTACCCACAGCTGCTCTGTACAGCATGCAAATACTGACTAGCTCAGAGGACAGTAATGGCAAAATGTCAGCCAAAGGGAAAAAAAATAGATCTGCAGTTTCTGGTCAATACTGCTACTGAAGGTATTATTATTACCCAAGAGCATAATACCCTGGACATAAGACCCTGGACATAGATGCTATTTGTTTTATTATCCTCTTGGACTTTTATGGGCTAAAGACTTTAAGGATATAAAACTTTAGCCCATAAAAACTTTGGAGCAGAAAACTTTATATGATGAAATCCCTAAGGACTTTGCTGCTTAAGCCTTTATGCACTGAAGCCCGTACCCGCGGCTGAGTATCTGGCGATGTGTCCAGGAAATGGTAATGCCTATAGAACATTGTCTGTCATACTGTGCATGGAGCAGTTACTCAAGATCCAGCCAAACTTTGGACATAATTGCGAGAGCTCCAGTGGACTTTGAACACAGTCCTTGGAGAGAGGATAGAACAACTGCTTTTTCCCCACTTGCATGTGTTTTGGTGTCTTTCCATGTAAAGGGCCATATCTGCGATGTCCCCTCAGATACATCAGGGAGAACGTTGCTGTTCTGGCCCTGTGGTGGCAGAAGTGTCAGGCTCTTTTGTAGGAATGGGGATAGCAGGTAAACTGATAAAGATGATAAAGAAAGATGATTCTTTTTGGCATATCTTGCAAGTGGAATCTGCAGTGATATCTCATCACGTGGTGTTACACTCCAGCAGGGTCAGAAAAAATAAAGGCCTGGAGATGATGTTAAACCAGAAGGAGATCCTCTCACAGTGTTCAGTAATGGAAGGACTATGCTTGACACGAGTCTGTCAAATGTGCTGGCTTACATCAGCAATGGACAACATCTTTTACTTCAGTGAAGATGCAAGAAGTCTCTTCAGAAGACACTGCAGAATAATCTGACGATAGGGAAGATTTCTTTTTGTAGTTGCGGGACTGACTCACTCTCTGCTATGTCAGGAGGTTTATATCCCTGTTTTGGAAGTGTGGGGAATCAGAGAACTTCTGCTGAGAAACCATCTGGAGACAAAGTGTCTCAAGGAGTATTTATATTGTCAGCACTTCTATTAAAATACCAGTTAATTCTTTCATGAAACTGAAGCATTTGCAAGGTTTGAGGGATGTACATTGCTACCGCGAGAATTAAAAATCCAGAAGACATTCCTAAAGAAAAAAAAATTGCTTTGAGCAAGAGTTTAAGGATATATTTGACCCAACACCTCATACCCCTCTTCTCTGAGCACTTGGTTTGCAATATCCTTATACTCTACCATATTTAGTAATGTTAAATTTCACAGACCTTTTAATAAAAGCTAAGCTTTAGCCTAAACAGTCTTATATTGTCCCTTCAATGCCCACTAAAATTCTCTTAAGAGCTCATAATACAAATAGGTAGATGCATAAGAAACAAAGCTTTCCCATGCCAATCCTTGTGATTGCAAATAATGTAAGTACTTTAGCACTTTTATGAAGCTTTTGCCATTTTCCCTGCTTAGAGCAGACAAAGCATAGAAAAAGAAATATGGCACTGTAGCAGCAAATTCTTTGTAACAGTGACAGTAGCTGTCTCTGCTACAGTCCCTAACCTTAATCCTCTTTAAATACAGAAAGGTTTAATTTGGAAAATCCAATTATCTTGACATCTAGAATTAACCAAAAATTTAGATATCTTTCTAGTGCCTTATCTTGCTGCTGCAGTGCATACTCTGCCACTGTCTCATTTACATTACAGCAGGAATTGATGCTTTTATTGATGATTTTTATTAATGCAATGATATCAGTCAGGGTAAAGCCATTAGCCTCTTCTACGAACTGCTTCCACTCTTAGGCTGGTAGTTAGAATTATGGGTGCACTGTGGTGCAACCTATGTGCTTTTCTCTATATCTTTCCAACCATAAAGCAGTATCTGGCAGCCCTGCCACTAAGTCTGTTGCTGTTGTGATATGAATATCTTCTCACCAGCATGATCTTCTTACATTAGTATTTTTTTTTCTGTGGGAAAAATAAGTAGAGGGAATGCCAGAGCATATCCTTTTTCTCAACATGTTTATGGTATGAATAAATCATGTATTATACAATAGATGAGAACTTTCTGCTTATCTGCCATGTAATGCCTCCCCATTAATGTAGGTCACATCAAATATCAGCTTATTTAGGTTCTTAAGTTATTAACGTATTTAAGGCTCCGCGAGCTATTTTGCATGCAGTACATTCTGAAAGTGGATTTGCAGAGTGCCACGGCCATAGCCCTGTGTATTCCGTCGAGTTCTGAAAGGCAGAGGCAGAGGTATTGCAGATGGGTTACCTTAGGCTTCATGATCTGTTTGATTTTCCAGTAAGTATCTCTTTATGTTTTGAGAGAGAAGAAATCCATGCTTTATATCCTTCTAAAGAGATCATTACTCATTAAAGAAATATCCCAGAACACATAAAGTATGGAAAGAGCTGGAGGCTGCTGTTTAAACTCCTTGTCCGTGATGCTGGCGGGTGGGAAAGCAGGGCCCAAGCACGAATGTGGATGGATGTGGAAATATAACTCCAGTTTGAGGAAGATCTCTGCCCATGAGCCTGTCCAATCTCAGCACCTAACGCATACGAAGTGCTGCAGGAGTCCTCAGCTCCTATATTGCTCACCACCAGCTGGGGCTCTTAAATTTTCATCTCAGCATAGGGGTAAATGTGAAGGATTTCAGTTTTTCTCTGTCATGGTGGAGAGCCCGGTGAAAGACAGGTGATATTTACTTTACCAGGGTGATCCAGACACTTACAAGGCGAGCCCCTGTTACTGCCCAAATTATGGTTTGTTGCTACCAGTGGCTATCTCGCCTGCCTGCACCGGGAGCTCCAGCTCAGAGCCTCCCTGCAGAGGTGGCAGCTGGCCCGGGCGGCGTGCCCCTGCTCCAGCTGGGGTGCTGCGGGTGGAGGCAGAGCAGGGCCAGCAGAGCGAGCCCTTTGATAGTCAGCATGAGCGATGTCCAGCGCAGGCAGCGTTCGGCCAGCCAGCTAGCTGCTGTGCAGACACGCTTCCTTGGCCTGATGGCACAGGCAGACATAAGTCTGCAATGGGGCAGCGGGGTAGTGGATGTGAAAATCAAAGAACAGCCCCTGTGGAGGTGCCAGTTATACTCTATATGAAGCTATTGGACAAAACCACAGCTTTTATACAGCTTTGCTGATATTGTCCCTTTCTTAAGGATAAGAGAGTTTGCATGGTGAGAGATACCCTAATTCCAATTAGGTGGCTCACTGCCCCTGTGCTCAGAGCAGCAGAACTGCTTATCCAGTGCCAGGAGAAGCCATTCACCAGCTTCTTGTGGCTCCTGCTCTATCAGAAATGGGTCACAGTTTAGCTTGCAGCTTTCTGTGTGAAGGGGTTTTGAACAGCTTTTGTAGCCTGGACTCAGGGAGACCTTAACTGAGACAGGCAGACCTAAAGGTTGAGCATCACTGTGGGCTTTATGGGAATACAATTGGAGGCACTGGCCAACACCTGGATGCTGCATCCATTCAGTGATTCACACATGTGCTTGAGAGCCAGGGAGTGGTCCTGGTAAGAAAACACTCCTGGGAGAAGTGGGGGTATTTGCTGTAGGGGCTTTCCAAGGCTTTTAGCAAAAGAAAAGTGAAAAAAGAGGAATGGAAAGGAAAGAAAAATGAAACCAAAATACAGAAACCAGCAGAAGGAGATGTCAGTCCTTCCTAGCACTGAGCTCAACATCTTTTGGGAACTTGACTTAAATGTGAAGAGATGAATCAGACAGCCAGAGATGATGACTGATGTGGTTAGCCTGTAAAATGGACAGCACTGTTCAAAGGGGCAGCAAAAAATCATGCCTGAGTCATCGCAATGGCAAACTACTTTATGTGGCTGAATGGCTGCTAATTTAGTAGAAGACAAGTTGGCTGTATATAGAGATGTTTCTGAAAAGTGACTTCGTTTCTTTTTGTGTGATGTCCTCTGTAGTTCTTCAAGAGCAGGTGCACAAATGGAAAGCCACAAAACCAATAATGATCCAGGGAACAGCACAAACTCCTGTATGTAGCTTCATCTTCCCAAAGAAAGGAGATGGGGTAAAAAGAAAGCGAAGAGGATAATGAATGTGTAACTTCTTAAGGACCTTTGCAACCTGAGGGAACAATAAGGGCCTGAGAACAGCTCAAAATGGTTGGTTTTCTACGCTGATTTCTCAGGTTTCTTTTGTAAATCTTAAGGTCTGCTTTGCAACACAGGAAAAACTAGAATGAATAGAGAATTGTGTTTGTCAGATATGCACACTACTTTTGAGCTGCCCCTTGGGTTTTTTAAATGGCATGGAGCTTTGTTGGCCAGGTTGTTCTTGAACATCTCTAAGACACAATTTATGCCCCTCTGTTAATAGTTAAAGCTCTAATTGGTTGATATTTTGCTTCATATTGGGATTTCAACAGCTACTGACTATGAGCAAGGTATGTGCTTCCTCTTACATTCAGCTGGTATTAAATAAATCTACCTTTCTTGAAATTAGAGACAATTAATCTATCTGTTTTAATAATTGTGACATTTAAACTAGTAAATTCTCTTGGCTTGTAAATATAAGTATGATTCAAGCAACAGTTATTTTAACTTCAATGATCTGGTACTAGAAAAATAGAAGTAGGTAGAAAATATATGAAGGTAAATATTATTAAAGAAGAAAGAATACAAGAAAAATGTTAAATTCCTTGGTTTTATACAGGCACAATTGTTCCTGGAATGGAAATACCAGCAATAACAAAAGCAATAGAAAGCTCTCAAATCTGTATCAACATGATAGAAACTCTCTCTTATGTTATTTGCCTTATCAATCTAGTTTTCAATTACTCCATATTTTAACTTGTGTACCTAAGAGTAGAATGAAGCTGCTTTTTACAGCTTGGGAGTTATGTCTTACAAACAGCATGTTAGAAAGCCAGAAAGGCCTGAATCCCTGCAATGGCATACATAGGATGAATCCCTTTCTTCTCTGAAAAATGCTATGAATTTTAATTTTAGCATGTTGATTCAGCCACGATACAAAGAGAACACAGGGAATCCATTAAGTGGTCAGTAGATGCACTTGGATTGTCTGGACACCAGTGCAGCATCTTAAGAATGAACTGATCTTCCTGTTTATGGGCCAAAATCTTTTTTTTTTTCCTTCTTCTTCTGATGTGTTATATGAAGAAAATCATTACATCCTGATTTTCCACCAGAAAATGTCAAGCTCAGTGATTCAAGACAAGTGTTGTCCTTCAAAGTGGCCACTGTTACAGAAGAGGGAGGATCATTTGTTATTTTTTATAAAGAGAAATGTTATCATGAGAGAATTCAAAATTAATTCAAAAAGCAGCAACAAACTGCACAAACCTCTGAGACAATAAGGATTTACAGATATTAGACCCTTATTTCTGCTTGTGTACATCATAAAGGATTTACAGATATTAGACCCTTATTTCTGCTTGTGTACATCATAGTCATTGAACTCAGTGGGATTTTCCCCCAGATTTCCCCAGAGTTGATTAAAGAAGGGACTTCTCTGCAGTGAAGTGTGGCACAGCGTGATCTGCTGAGATAGCCTCAGGAATGAATGAAAAAGGCATATTCTCAGTGATATGATGGCCAGACTGCCCAGAGAGGCTGCCTGTCAGCTCCTATCAGTCATCCCACTAGCAGGACTCCAAAACATCCGTGCCTTTACCAGCCTGGAAACCTGATGCTCCATTGCAGACACGGGTCAAGCGTGAGCATGCAGGATGGCTCACGGGCCTCGTTACTGGCTGAGGTGTTGGAGGACATTCTGGCTGCTGAGAGCTTTCTGCTTTTAATGTTCTTGCCTGGGATTGTCACCCTGCAAGGTGTGAGATAAAGCTGAGCTCTAAAGAAGTTGACAGCGTTCATCACTGCAGTGTAGGTGTTCAGCCACCCTGCAGGGCTGGGTGCTTTCTTTATCATTTGCTTTCTTGTGTGATCTGTGAATTGCTCTGTGCTTGCAGCAGCCCAGTTTTTTGAACTGGAAGCACCTGATGAGAGCAAAACAAATGTCTGAGTACCCAAACCTCCATGTCAGCCATTGCATGTGCTACTGGAAGCTTTCTCTGTGACACTGAGTTTAACTGACAGAAATATTCTCAGGAATACAAGTTTGTTGGCACCCTGTGCAGCAGGCACATGTCTAGTCTTGTCAATGTACTAAGAGCAGCTCTACGATGGCTGCAATCTTGGCTGAAACACTAGGGCTGGCCTGGATATCTTTAAAGCTAAAAGCCCATTTCACTGCAATGCAAATTAAAGGTCTCCATTTGTGCTGTAACGAATACACATAGGCTACGTCAGGGAATTAAAGCTTTTAGTTCAAATGGTTATGGAGGTGTACAGATATGAGCCTGGAAGTTTGAAATGCCGTCTGGAGGTTCTGTTGTGTCTGTAAAGTATGCACTGCTGGTGCAATAGCAGTTAGTGTAAGACTCTGGGTGGATGGGAATGCCTTTGGGTGTAAGGGCATAACGGATGCAAGATATGAACCTTGAGTGTCAAATGGGCCTCACGGTTTTCACAATGGAATAACGAAAACAATTACATTTGTAGTGTGGTAACATGTTCTGCCTGGGATGTATATAAGCTGTGCAATATATTCACATTATCCTAAGATGTCTGCATCAGATATTGATGAAATCAGGCTGTGACTTCCAGGATGTTTGCAAAGTTTGTGTCTGACAGTGTTAGGCATTTGGTGACATTGTAGTATAGAGCGATATATCTTTACTTGGGGAATGAAACATCCAGGGTATATCACACAGTTTTTAGCCAGTGGAAATAGTTTACAAAGGTGTGAATAAAACTGGACAGTTTGGAGATGGACTCTTTCTTTGGAATGAAATATCTCAAGTCTATTGTTTGTTTTGCTGTTCCAGCTGAGAAATATTCATTGCCAACAATAAATGCTAGGAAGCTTGCCTGACAATAATAATAAGTAGGCTTAAACTTTGTCTTGCTGCTACCACTGCAAATACCTACCATAATATATTTAATAACTTTCACATTATTATTTCATGTGATAGATTCTATTTAATTCAGTATTTTTAATCTAAGAGACAATACACAGATCATCCAGTGTATATTCCATAGTGGGTTGTGAACAAAAGTTGATTATATGTTAACTTGGAATGTATATTTTCAATCCATGAAATGAAATATTTTAAAAGATACTTACTCAACAGAGAAAAGGTCTAGCTTACTGAATATTATTATACATTGCAAATTAGTTTTTCAGCTCTCATCAGCATTATACCTTTATCTCAGAACAGAATGGAAGGCAAGTATTAATATTCAAAAACAACACAGGGCATTAGGCATTACATATCACTGTACAGAAACTCCAGAAATAGATGATTTACTTTAAAGGGGATAATCAAAGAAAGCTAATCAAAAAGCTAATCAAAAAGAATATTTAAAGTTGCCTTGATCATGATCCATAGGTACATATACAGGGAGCAGATAACAAGTACTAGAGGATCTTTAAGCTTTCAGAGATGAATGTGTAATGTAAATTGCTGGAAATGTGGACTGGACAAGTAATATCCTGGTTTTGGGAGGAGAAATTGGGAGAAACAGGGGCCATCCATGTAATACATCACCTTTTAGAAGGGATGTGGTAAATCTTCTGTTATTAATCTATTTAAATGAGGATTTGATAATGTTCTCAAAAACAGTCTCAGCTTCGCCTCTCTTGGCACTGATGCATGAAGGTTGGGTAAAATTCTGTGGTGTTTTTATGCAGAAAGTCAGATAATTCATCAACGCGAGCCCATCTGGCCTTAAAAATCTGACAGCACAAGCCTTGTGGTGTGTCTAAGAGGAGGTACACAGTCACAGGGAACAGATCACTGCTGAAGAAGAAATGCATAAGAGTTAATAATGAGGAGGGGAGAGATTTGGGGATTCTTTAAGAAGAGTGTTGAAGAAATAGGGCTCTTGGCAGTTTATGTCGGGGATAGAAGGAGTTCAAAGGAAAGTATAAAACCAAAATCAGGAGAAGTAAACCAAAGGAGATACAAGATAAAGACTGCTCTGAGCATGAGAAATAGATCAAGAGAGAAAAACAGTGATTTAGAAGTAGGATAAATAATAAAGAATTTCACAGATGTGAATTAAGGGCCTGAAGTTTCTGCAAAAAAATAAGTCAGTTGAAGGATTTGAGTGGTCTGTATGATGTTTTGAAGCTATGAAAGAAGTAGAAGGCAGGCTGTGAGGAGGAAAAGCCTTTTCCAGCAATGAAAAAAATAATGAAGAAACAAAAGTAGTCGATGACACACCAGAAGATTGTATATATGACCAACTGATCAAAGCATAGAGTGACAAATCTCTTCTAAAAATCTTTATTTGAAAAGTAAAAAACAAATGGTCCTGTTCACCATTTCCTTCCTCCTCAGAAAATTTTGCTCACAGTTGTGAGCTAATGTGAGTGAGCTCTGGGGCAGAGGAGTAGTTAGCAAGAAAAGCGTGCATCAATAGCTGTTGCTTTGGTTACAAAGGCACATGAGCATGTATAGTCGTGACAAGTTATTTTCAGCTTTACAACATGAAATAGAAAGAATATTAATAAAAAAGATTATGTTACCTCTGCTTGGTCTCTCTGTGGTGGAAAGTCCCAGTGCAGTGTCACGTGCTACATCATACTGCATAATTGTTGCTGTGTGCACTAATGTCATTGAAGTCACCCCTGATGCTGAATGCAGAGAATTCATCAGCTCAGGAAGGAGAAGGTTGCTACTGGTGCTGGGGATATATCTGCACGAACAGTGTTTCTTAAGTGCTAGCTATTAACTTGAGTGGGAGCGGTACTGGGCACCCAGCTGCCTATACTGCGTGTGTGTCAGCATATAGATATTGCTGAATCCTTAGCCTAGCCCACGCTAAAGCATACGCACAAAAGGCACAAAATTATGGAGCAATCTCTGTTTCCCAGTGAAAATCAAGCACGGTGGGAGATCAAACAAAAGGTTAGATCACAACTGACATTTCAAAGCTTCTGTAGCCAAAGGTGACAGCAGCTCAGGTTCAGGCAAAAGTTGGAGAAGTGGTAACAGACACAGGAAGTATGGTGGTGCCTTTCAGTACCATGGTGGTCCAGGGAGGGCCATGCATGAAGTCTCCATCGGGATCAGAAATGAGCAGTGAGCTGGGGACTAAAGCAGAGATGAACCAGAGTTCTATCACTGTCAAAATCCTTTGGCCCTTGCTGTCTGTTAGATGATGTTAATGGCTGGAAGCGATTCAGTTGCCCCACTTTTGGTCTGGTTCATTCCCATCTTAGCCCAACCACAGCTTCTGGTTTACATTCTATGAGGAGACACTGCGATGAGTCTTGCCCTTCATGCCATTTTTTTGGCCCTGTTACCTAGCAGGACAGACTGAACCCCTGGGGGAGAGGACAGCTATGACAGCTTCTTCTTTAAAGGCTTGTTATTTGAAGCTTCATGTCCATGACATCAAGAAGAGGAGTCAATGGATACCAGTGTTAAGAGACAAGAAAAGATATTCCATTCGAAGAAATGACCCTTTCATAAAACCTGTTTGTGAACTCAAGATTTTAAACGAGTCTGACCCAGTGGGGAAAAAATCAAACTGTTCTGTACAGAAGAAATTCTCTGCTGGAAAGCATATAAGAAAGTTCACAGGCACTGCAAACACTAGCCCAGTGGGTAATTCTCTGAATGAGATGCACTTTGCACTCACAGCAGTACTGAAATTCAGCAGCTCCCAAGACTGAGATCTATTCCATTTTACCAATAAGAATGCAACTAATAATAGTTTTAAAAAGGAAGAATTTACCATGTGATTGAAGGTAAAAGATCAGATTCTGATCCTTATTACCCTGGCTTATGCCAGATGTATTTTGCACCACTTCACATAAAGTACAACAAGGACTAGCCCTTTTGTTGTCATAGATGTTCTCATGGAATAAACACCAAATAAATGTGATCAGAATCGGACTCTGAAATTGCATCCCAAGGGGCATTAACCATTTTTGCCCTGTCACCAAAGTAAGTTGCACCTGGCCTCCTCCCAGTCACAGGAGGCAGCTCGTGAAACCGTGCCTCGAGAGCCACCCTTGAGGGCAGGGCCAACGGTGAGGTGGAGGAAGGTTGTACAAGGCTGAACTGGCTCTGAGGCGAGGCACACGGGGCTGTGAGGACAGGGAACTCCCGAGAGAGTTATGGACAGCCCACGAATTGCCTTGGTCTGAGACTGTGTGTGTTCTTGTGGGTGCCTGCCCGCACTGCCATGAGGCTGGGCCTGCACTGCCGTAAGGCTGGGCCAGGTCCTCCCTGTGAGGCTGACGGGTCTTCCACTGTTGCAGGCCTCAAAGGCTGGGACGCCAAGGCACTGACAAGCTCCTGCAGCAACAAGCCACAGACGGTGAAGGATTTAGCATCCATTTACCTCCAGGTGTGTGAGAGCTCTCCTCAGAGCTGAGGGGGGGACCCTTAAACTTAAATTTGTGCTGATGTGGCTGAACTGCTACATCAAGTAAGTATCACTCAGGAGACAAGTCTCATTGAAGTCAATGGTCTACTCCCCACATAAGTAATCTTTGTAGAATTGGGGTTGTAACTAGCTATCCTTCACAGAGCACTTTAGGTTTCTCTGAGACCATTTGTTACAGTCATTTTTTTCCTCCCCTTCCGGTTGAAGAGTTTGGAAAAGTGTCAGAGGATTAGTATCATGCAAATTGCATAAGGAAAGTGTCACTAAGGTAGGAAGACTTCACAAAAAATAGCTTTGGGGACCATACAGTATCCAGAATTAAATTTTATAGCAGTCCATAAAATTGAAGTATGAGCCAAGGGTTAACAACCTTGAATTTTGCCCTTAAAATTAGTCCAAGAAAATCTACTTCATTATAAATACGGTAGTACTATATAGTGTCCTGTTGATTGATATGCCCAAGAGCTACCTTTGTCGGCAGTCTTTTAAGCAGTAATCCTTCATTTTGGTCTTAATAGTGAGATCGGCACCTCCCTCCTCATTGGGCTATCAATTTTTACCTGCCAATACAGTTTGATGAGCTTGCTTATATGCTGTTCAGTGCCTCCTGTCAGCCAGTACATATAGTCAGCAGTCATGGCACTCCTGATGACAAAAGCAGAATAAATGAATGTATAAGGAGAGAAGGATGTATATAGCAATATTTAAAGGAGATAACATTAAAAGACTGTAACATGAAGTTTGTATCAAAAGATGACAGATAACTCTCAGACTTTGTCCAACTTTAAAACAATCATTAGTAAGCATTTTCAGATAGCTAAACTATCTGCAAGCGAACAACCCTGCACTTTTAAAATCTTTTTTCCATATTTTACTCTGAGCAACTATTTAATGACTGCTCAACAATGTTGTAGTCTGGCTTTTCATTTTTTTTTTCCTTTTAAAGTATTTGTGGGTGAAATTTCTTATATGCAAGTACATTTTTTGTACAATAGCATCAACATGTATAACACCTCATAGCTTGGCAGTCTGAGGATATCAGTGTCTCTGGCAAATTCAGACTTAGTTCACCTCTGATTAAACTTTATCTTAAGAAAAACCCCAAACCCAAAGTAATCAGCTATCTTGCTACCTAATTGAGTATGCTTTAGTACTCCCACTGTCTGTTGCAATCATTGCATTACTTTTTCTAGACTGAGGGATATTAAAAACTATTGTGCAATGGATATTAATGCAGAGTCTTAACAGACTTCAGAAAATCAGTTTGCTTTTATGGCTGCCTCTCTACACTGCTCTCCATTCCCATTCCTCTAGAGATTCCAAATCCAATTAAATGTGACTAGATGTAATTCCAAATTGTCACTTTAGTCAATTAAACATATAATAATCTTGTGTACCTAATTACTAGCACTGAAAGTTTATTTGTTGATGTAGTGCTATCAATGTGTACTTCTGCATGTTCCCCTTATCATTGCCTATATATTAATTGTGCTTTGACATTACAGTAAATTGAATTTGAAATTTCCCCCTAGTTAAAAGTATCTCACAAACAGTAATCCCAATCCTGTTGTAATACCCTTTCAGAATGTACTTTCCAAGTCTGTATTATGTTCTTAATGAGATATAACCAAAAATACATGGATTTAACAATAAACATTTCAAAGCAGGCCCAGTATCAGGGGGTAACATATTGTTACAAACAGGAACTAAATCTTCCTTAGATGTTAGTGTACTGCTCCCATTAATTTCACTGGGAGAAAAGCAATTCAGTAGGATCCATGGATTTCTGCATAAGGACTGGATTTAGCCATGAGCCTTAACCAACGCTCATTCAAATCACTGGCAAAAATCCCCCTGATTGCACTAGAACAAAGAACAGTTTCTAATTGAACATTGTTAGCCCAGCCAGCACAGGGTGAACAAAGGATGAAATCCTTATTGCGCTGGAAATTGCTGGCAAAACTATCACTGCCTCCAAACAGAGGACGATTCCTAATCCCAGGAATGACGTACAAGTATCCTATGGATGAAATAGAGAAGGTGAGCAAAGTACCCAGCACTCTGTGCCCAAGCCACTGACATGTTTTGAAGAGCTGTCCACTGTCTCCTGAGACCCAACATGGAAATAAGCACATAGCACAAAAAGGGAGGAAGACTTTGAAGGAATCTGTCAAG
Source organism: Heteronetta atricapilla (assembly GCA_011075105.1). Lineage (NCBI taxonomy): Eukaryota > Metazoa > Chordata > Aves > Anseriformes > Anatidae > Heteronetta > Heteronetta atricapilla. The sequence goes on along the minus strand of CM021739.1, from coordinate 20,661,651 downwards.
TTACTTTTTATTATTGTGTGCATGGTCTACTAGAGGTGGTCTACAAAGGTTCCAGCTCCTGTGACAGTGGTGTTCACTGGTACTGTAGTCTCTAGCAGTGTATGAGAGTGGTGGTGGTCTCCTGTGGCTGCCTTGTAGGAAAGACATGACTTTCAATCTAAATTTAGAGGAATTCTCAACTACTAGAACCTGGTATTTTTTGGAGTCAAATGACTTTTGCAAACAGTCATTTACAAATTGGTATCCTATAGATTTATTGCCCCCCAAACTGTTGTCATTTGAGGGATTAAAACTGGTAAATCCTTAACTCTGAGCTTCACCGTCTCACGCTGCAGTAGTGCTGCCATGGGTTGAATGCAACCAGATGGATGCAGACACTCGCCATGTTTTTTGCCACCTCTACTGCAGGCCGTGGTCTGGTGACATCCTACTGACAGGACACCACAAGGCTCAGTTTGTGACCTCCCACTCCTCTGTGGTAATAGAGCTTTCTTTCCCCAGCTCAGTACCACTTTCAATGGAGGTGTCAGCAGAGCTCTGGAAAAATCTGGAATCAATTCCTAGACAAGTCACTCCATCTTTCTGTTTCCCAGTATCATCTGTAAAATGAAGACAATCATATTTGACTGATTTGCCTATTTGGTGTGCGAGACCTCCTGGCACAAGCTCTCTCTACTAATTCTTCGTAGCGTGCTCAGCACAATGTCACTCTGATCATGGCAGAGGTCTCTAGGTACTGCTGCACTTCAGACAAATGCCTTTCCTCTTTATTATTCCTTCTTAATTTGCTCTTATTTAAATAATCAGAATTACACTTACATTTCAGGCATTCGTATTTAGTTTTTAAACATCTGCTTTTATCCCTGCTGGATTTCTCTTGTACCACCATGCATTATACCATGAACAGCAAGACACATACATAAAAACGCCCTGAGCCTTTCGAGCACTTCCATCCCAATTTCACTTCTCAGTTCCTCGGTCATCAGGGAGCACACACAGGTCAGGACCAATGCTTGCTACTGCGACCTCAGGGCTTATGAGGGACTTAAAAAATTCCATTTTCAAAAGAAACATAAGCATTAAGGCTGTATGTGGATGGCCTACGTCCAACCCCAAATATGCCTAAGTCAGAGGGTTTTCTCTAATGGCCTCTGAGGCTTGATTCACAGAGTCAAAGTGACACATGAGATAGGGAATTATGAATTCCCTAACACAGATGAAATTATGCTGGCTGAATATGGTTATAAGGCTGGCATTGGGAAATATTTAACGACCTAAACATTGAGACAGAAACCAAAGGACTGATTGAGGTATCTAGGCAGGTGAAAAGCCTGGTTCCCAATAAAGTATGCAAAGGCATAAAGCATGGAACTTGGTCCCCAGGTCCCAGCGAGTACCTATCCATTTGGCCCACTGAAATCCAGGTCATAATGACTTTCAGTAAGTGATGTGTGAGCCCACACTCTGAAAACAAGACTTTGGTAAAATATTATTTAAGGAAATACTATGCTATTTATGAAATTATTGTTTAGGGTCCTCAGCCCGTGGTGGGGCCCATTAATGTATTTTTCTTTGTCCTTATTCAGAATGAAAGCCTATTGCATGCGTATATCTAAAGACATCTTGATCATACTTGCTTCTTTTTTTCTTCTTTTTTTTTTTTTCCTTTTTTTTTTTTTTCTTTTTAAAATGTCTGTATGTCTAATGACATTTTAGCAAGGCTGAAAATCCTTCCTTCAATCATATGACTATCTGGAGGTTTCCTTCTTTATGTGGAAGGCTCTTCTTTATTTTAAAATAGACTCATTTGTCATATTTTTTACACTATAAGATGCAATGCTGCCATTTCCTTCAGCGGGCTAATGAAGAAGAGAGAAATTTGCTTTTCCAAAACTGTGACAAAAATATCAAAAAATGAGGGATGAAATTCAAACTGTTTGGTTCTGAAGCTTCCCTTCTTATGTCTGATGAAATTTTCCAGGGAACAGTTAAAGAATTTAGTTGAAATAGGCACTCTCTCAGTTAACTCTGCAGCTCAGATTATTCTTGCCCTTTCTGCTTGTATGTATCAATCTCTTCTTGTTTGGGTTAGCTCAGTATTACTTACACTTTCACCCATGCTAAATACTTGCTGTCTATTAAAAAAAAAAAAAAAAAAAAAAAAAAAAAGTTTGAAATTTCAGCTTGCACATTGACTACAGTGGTCCAAATACAAACTGATAAAATACTGAATATAGGTCAACAGGCGAATCTGTGATGACTAAACTAGCCATCCACTGCAAATTAGAGTCAATTTTAGAAGTAAAATTATAGGTCAAATGAAGCATACAAAAGTCTGTAACATGCTGAGGGAGTGCAATCTTATTAAAGGTTGATGAGGATAATATATATCTTGAGAATGAAGCTGAGTTGCTTTAGACAGGTCACTGCTACTCCATACCTAAAAGGAGCTGTATGGTGTGTGCAGTAGAGGATGTGTAGGATTATTTCCCCTCCCTAACAGGGATTTGGGAAGAGCAGAAAGCTGAAGTCCTTGAAGAAAGAAATTTCCCACTGCATTAACAGATTCATGGAAACTGAATAAGGGACCACTCCCTGCCCCATTACTATGTCAATATTGTGTATTAAATGTGATGTGTCACGTTATCAAATATGGCTGATGTATATAATATATATGGATTAGGATAGTATAGGCACAGCCATGTCAGCATCTTTGCCATCTGCTGCAATCACAGATCCTAGGGATGTGGGCACTTGTGAAGAGCTGGGCAGTAAGAGGCTGTGGGCCAGGTCAGTTGGGGTCTGCTGATCCGTTGTGTGCAGATTTTGGACTAGTGAAATCGGCCAGCAACAGATCTCACTGATTTGTACCTCCCAAGGGTTCAACTTTGAACTTTCCAGAGCAGCAGAAACACAAGGTACAAAAGACAGGGAAAATAGCTCCCATGTATGTCACACAATGCATTTTTTCTGGATGAAATGCCATCTTTTATTTTTATAGTTTTGAAATACACAGGCATTGAAGTCTAACAGCAAAGAACAGATACGTGCATTCTCTTTCTACACAATCACTTCAAGTGATATTCAGAAATATCGACCTCTTATTTACAAAAACCAAACACTTAGAGCCACCAAATCCATCAGTGTTAATGTAGTAAACCTCGATCAAAAGGTGTCTTGCTCTATCTGCTCAATCCGGCCACTTGGTGGTGCAGAACAATAAGATATATTTCCCTATGTGCAAGTGAACAGCACACCACGGATCTCAAACTGTCTTCCTCAGCCCATCTACAGAAATGTATAGGCCTTATAATAAAAGCGTCAAAGGTGGCTTTTGCTGCCTGACAGCTGCTGACACTAACAGCGAGTGTGCAGCCAAACCCTTTGCAGTGGCCTTGCAAGTCTGTGACAAGAAAATGGATGGTGTGGACGCTATTCTGGAATGCACCAAAGTGTCACGTTTCCAAAGAAGACATGAAATTAGCATTGTTGCTAAACAGACGTGTCCTCATTTACCACTGTAAACACTGGAAAAACAACAGGGTAAGGCTCAAGGTCAGCTCCTTGGGCCTCTGTTGCTCCCCCTGAGCTGCTCAGGAAGGAAGAGAACCCTGAGGGGGAGAGGAGCTCTCTGCAGACAGCAGAGCGTTAGGAATAATCACAGCCTATGCATGTTCCAGTAACTTTCACTCTTCTATGCTATTCAGCCCCAATTGCTGCTCAGATCAGGAGGCTGATAAGTGGCAGAAAATTACCTTTGCTCCCTACTTCAAGTGATCTCACCTGGTCTGCAGTAAGTGGTACTAATAAAAGGCCTCAGCCAGTGCCATGTGGTTTTGGCAGTATGCAGAGCTACTGTTTGGAAGTGGTAAGTGTATCTGTTCTCTCCCACTACTCTTCTTTCTAATTTATCAGGAACTTTAATATTCCTGTTAAGATCATCTCTGATGGAGACGCCTGGGTATTTGAGATCTATCTTGTATCTCAGGCTCAGCATTAGAATATGGGAGAAAATAAACAACTCTACTGGATGACTTTTTTCTTATCTTTTTCTGGGATTAGAGAGGGAAAATGATGTTTATGGCTGGAATAAGGAGGAAGTAGCTATTGTAATGCAATTATCCCATTTGAAAAGTGGACAATAATATAAGTTATTTTTTAAACATCTCTATATATCTTAAATAAATGTAAGCTTGTTACTTTGAGGTTTATGGAGATACATGAAAACCATTAGATGAGAGATAAGCAGAACTATAGAATATTGAGCAGGAAGGAAATTAGTGATATGAGGATTTAGCTATATATGAACTTGTCTCCAAATGGAGGAAAAGGAATTGTGGCAATCCTTCTGCTATCTGTGTATAATGCCTTAACATTGATAACTCCTGCAGAGAACTGACTAAAACTCACTTTTAAACATTTCACCAGTGAACCTTAAACATGTTGGGGAGCTGCTATAAAACTCTTCTGTCCTGCCAAACCCTTCCAGGTTGGCGATGGGGTATGCTTGCTGTCTTCACCGAAGTCTCTGGGTCACTAGCCAGACCATGTTCCTAGAAAGTAGAAATGTTTCCTGCAAGGAGAATAGCACCTGCATTTGGAATATATTTACTACAAGTATCATTATCTGTCTGGTGGCTGCATGCCGATAACAACTTTCTGCATTGTCTTGAGACTGCTGTATAGTGATAATGAATGTTTCCTATTTAAGGGCAGCTGCCATGTAAGGACGCAGGGGATGCTTTGCAGATGTGAGTTGAGAAAAGGTGTGCAAAACACAGGGAAAAGAGAGGTCTTTTAAAATAGTGGGGGATGCTCAAGACAACAGGGTGCTAAGCCCAGCAAGTTCTCATGCTGTCCATGACTGGTCGTGGAACAAGCAGCAGTGAGCATGGGCATGCCACACAGTTCACTGGAGCTGTGAAGGCCCTGATGCTGTGGTAGCTTCATGGTAGAGACATTTTGGGAAGGGATGGCATAACTGGAATGAATTGCTTGATGGCAGAAGTACAGTGAAACTTTGAGGGACAAGGACTGTGCTTGTTCTGTGCTCTAGCTGGTGCTCTGCTCTTGTGTATCTCTTTGCACCTCGTGCTCCCTGGCTTGGGGATGTGCCTTGTGCTGTTGCCAGTGTTTGTATTTTCTTCTAGCAGGCAGCAGTGATCATGGAAAAACTGGTGTGGAGGCTGCCTCCTGTCCCTGATGTGACTGCCTGCCTGAGCACACAGTTTGACACCTGGACAGTCTCAAGTGATAAAGAATAATGTGCGCGGTGCAGAAATAACGGCCAGTAATTCTAGACAGAGGCTAACCTCATATGTTGGTGTCAAATTAAATAATAGGCAGTGTGGGCTTTCCTTTGGGCTTTGACTGATCCCAGTGCTTGTCAAAGCCGCTTTCTTAGACACAATTTATGAGGTGTGCCATTTGCAATGTCACCCTGGAGACACGGCCAGCCACGAATCCCACAGGGCTGCTCAGGTGGCTCAGTGTGGGGGCGACCAGACCCATTTCCCTGCTGACCCCTGGCCTGGGGTGCTACCTGTGCAATACTGACAGTTGGAGGGCCCCTTCTCAACAGAGCCGCTGAGGGTGGCCATGGGGGGCTTTGCTGCTGCCCGACCCCACACAGCCACATGTGGGGCACCTGCCATCACCGGGGCCTGTGCTGAGCCCCCCCACCCGGCTGCAAGAGTCCCCTCTGTGCTGCTGTTTCTATGACAACCAATGTTTTTCTTTTCTTTTTATAGAATTTTCCTTTTGTTTATTTCCATTGAGGAAAAGTAGAAACAATTAGGATGGGGAAGGAATATGAACTTTCCCCTGCTCTTCCAAGAGTGGGCCCAGGCAGGGCTAAAAGGTGGGTGGGGCTGCTCCCTCAGCTCGCGTCCCTGGCCCAGGGTGGGCCTTCATGCCACCGCCTTCTCTGTGAAGAGAAGCTGAATATAACAACTAACCTGAACTGTACAGCTTCTGTGAAGAGAAGCTGAATACACCAACTAACCCAAACTGTACAGCTTTACCCAATGCTTTGCCAGTTCTGACTGAAAGGGCCCCTGGATTCATACAGAGCGCTGAGGTATGCTCCTTGCAGACCTGGTTCGCTTTACAGCTGGTGGGATTATCTAGGTTTTCTTGAATAGGCATGTCAAAAAGCTGAGTCAGCCATGCTGCAGCTATTCAGATCCTTAAGCTCCTTCCTCCTTAAGGACTGCTTACCCCTACTCTGTGCAGTCAGATGAAGATGAGTTGTTTGTTCTGGCAGAGGGACAGACAGTCTGTTTTCCCCTACATGTATACAACTAATTTCAAGTCACTAGTGTTCTAGCGGGTGATAAAAGAGCTATCTTAAGCTTTTCACAGAACACAGTGACACTGTTAAATCAGCACAGTGATTTGATTAGCAGAAAGATGAGAGCTATACAGCTTAATGATAAAAAGGGGCAAAATCCCTTCTGTAGTTTAAACTTCAGATTCAAAGCAAATAGGCAGCCAGCTTTTTTCTGTAAGTTACAAATCTTCACCTTACCACTGTTTCAGTGTCAGCAATAGGCTGCACTATCTGAGTGAGAAAGAAAAATTGCTTTCATGCCTTGTTGCTCATCTGGTCTGACCTCTCACTGCAGATGTGTGACAGGCAGCTGTGGGGTCACAGCCTGCCAGGCTCAGGGACTTGGTGAATGTGCAGGCTCTGCCTCCTTCCCCAGGAGCTTTGAGGGTCACCCTTGGGTGTTTGTTCCCTTTCTAGCACTCTTATCCTTGAAAACAGTCTGTGGTTTAGCTCCTCTGTCCTTGGGACTAGTACGGACTTCCCAGGCTGTTCTGTGGCTTGCATGTCCCCTTGCATATACGCATCCCTTGTCTCATCCTTCCCAAAGGTAGCAGACTTTGCATCCCCAGGAAGGCAGGCCCCCTCAGCCTTCTCCAAGAGTCTTTTCTCTTCTTTGTTATAGAAGCAAGCCCAGAACCCTTTTCTGAACTTTCCATTCTGGTTATTAAGTGATCTTCTGATCAGCTGTGACTGTCTCCCTTGCCAGGGTACTTTCAGTAGCTGCTATTGAGGATGATCCTGAGCCTAAATGCCTTGGAATGTCTAAAACTTCTAGGTAACTTCCAGACTAAATTTATGTATAATGAATTTATACCCATTTGTTCAAAGGCCAAGATGGTCTTTCAGCTGAAATAGGTTTGCTCCCTTCTGAGGTTTAAATCTTTACTGTGCTTGTCAAGAGCAGTCTCTGAACAATAGAGGATAAATATATTTACTAGCTGATGCCTCGGTGAAAGTGGCTGCACCACTTTAGAATTCATCATTTGCAGATGCTCTGACCCCACATGGTGCTTCTAGGACTGCTTTACAATGCCAAATGGCCTTAGGCTGCACTCTACATGGTAGCAGCCTATTAAAGTACTACCCTGAAGGGTCGCTATGCAGTCAACAAAATTCAGGAGTGATGCAGATATGGGCATATCAGTTGCCTTATACTAACTCAGATGTCCTTGCATTCAAACTCCTTATGCTTTCCGTGGGCTGACAAGCACTAGTGAAAGTTACACGCAGAGCAACTTGGGAGGTGCTTAAATTACAGTTGACCTTACTCTAACTTTTGACTTTCTCTGAAACAGATAATTTGGTCTGGTATATCCTCAGAGATGAAATCTCAGGGGACTCAGCTTGATAGGTAGGCTGAGTTAAATGTCATTATCTGTGCTGTTTGTGCCAAGCAGTACGGTTTGCAACCAACCCCTCCTGTTCACATACCCATACGGATTTCTGGGTGTATTTAACAGAGTATACAGTGATTTAAACACATGGTGGGGATAGTAAAACAAGAAATACTCAAATAGCAAGCAGAAATAAATGACAGGTTATGATTAAAAAAAAAGTTCATATTTCCAGAAAATGCAATCAAATGTCTGCTTGCTGCAGTCTGTAACGGGTAGAGTGCATGCTGCACCTCTAATGGGGTTTGACTAAGAGCAGTTACTCCAATGAGATGCCGTAAGTGGTGCTAAGCTTAGTTTAACACAACTTGCAAAAGCAGCTCTGCACAGTTGCTATAACACTATGTTAAACTAGGCTAAACTCTGAATGCTGCTATAGTCGCTGCTTTTTGGAACCACTCTGGATTCAGTCTGTCAGAATGTTCCTCTCCTTTACAGAATACATAATCTCATTTTAAATCATCTAGTTTCCTGAAAGCATCTCAATAAGGGGAAAAAAAGGCTGACACAGATCCCTCTTGCCTGCTGATGTAGTAAACTTACTGATTGCTTATCTGCAGTAACACCAACCACAATTTTCTTCATCTTTGAAATCATATTTATGAACGCCTTGGTTCATACTGTCTTTTTAAATATAGGCATTTTAAGGTATTTTTTTCTTATGAAATACCAGTTTCTGAAAATGTGTTTTTTTTTTTAAAAAAATCTTCAACCTGACTTCAAGAGGAAAACAAACACCAACCAACGTATGATCAAAACAAAATCCTCTCCTTGTATTTCACCTGTCAGGGTGCTAGTGAACTTTTGGGTTTGACAGCATTCTGAACAGGATTCCCTCCCTATCTGTCACAAAACAACATACTGTACTAACACCGCCCTAAAATATCTGTCTGATCAGCGCACCTCAGTTGTTAATGACTGTGTAGATAACAATTGCTCTCTGAATCAACACTGCAACAAGATTTTTGGGAGGAAGAGACCCTGAACAGTGCTATATAAAAGGACACCTGGGAGATATAAAAGTAGATTTAGGAAATATCACAATGCTGTAGTGTTTTTGAACAAAATGTTTCTATTCCTTAGTTTGAAAGGGGTTTGTTTGAGAAGTGAGGGTGTTTTTTTTTTTTTTTTTTTTTTTTTTAGTAAGTGAAATATTCCAAGTTCATCTGAATTAGTATTTCCAAAGAAATTAGCAGAAATTTCATTGTCTTGAAGAACTGATTTCTTTTCATCCTGGCACATGAAACCCAATGCAGTTTATTTTGACACACTCATGATGCTGTCCTGCAGAAGAAAACTGTTTGTCCCTGTTTTTTAGTTTGCTTTTGTTTTTGACTGGAGTCCAGCACAGAAAATTGGTGTTTATCTTCCCAAATCCTTTCTGCAACTCTGCTTTGATAAAATATTTTTCCACTTCCCATACAAACTGTTTTCCTGCTATTTTAATAGATTCAGAGTTCTACCACTAGCTAATATCTTAAATGATAAGCAATGTGACCCTTTCAGTCTCTTGGCTAATTCACGTTGACTGTTCTGCCATTAGTTAGCTAATGACTTGCAAAATATTTTTGTGCTATACCTTGTGGTCTTCAGATGAACAGTCCTGTGTAAGTATCTAATGTTAGTAGTAATGATGATACATAGCAAGCTGCTATTGCATTCCCCTGTGCATTTCTTTCATTTAAGCATGTTCAGTGGTTTAAAAACTTCTGTTGCGTGTTGAAACTTTTAGTTTTTGGCAGTGTAATGCACGCATGCAAGCAGAGCTTCCTCTTGCAGACTTTTCTCCTGCCAGCAGTTTCTGTTCACACCAGCAGTCTCATCAGCTGCACCCAGGCTAAATTTTGCAGCATATCACAGTGTACATCGAGATCTTGACTTTTTTTAAATTCCACTTAGAACACACTCGAGCTTCTGCCCAAGGTACAGGGAAAGCAGGAAGTAGAAGATGCTTGTGTGCATGTAGCTTTTGCCCCAGTGCAGCCCATGGACCCAGCCAGGGCTCACCCCTACACCTGAGAGTAAGTACTCCTATATGCATTAGTCTAACTGCAACCAGGGACATAATTGGGATTCTTCATGTTACTCTGGGAGGATTGGAGCTCTTCTGCATCTGAGATCATATACACAGAGCTCCCACTGACTTTTAAAAGCCTGCGTATATGATGATAACCTTACTACTGAGAGCTGGAATGAAAGATGTGGAGAAACCATTATAAATCCATAAGTGCCGGAGTACCTTGCAGCTTCAGAGTATCTCTCTAAACACCTAAACACAGCAGCTTGACGCAGGTGATTCCGGAAATAGGCTGGGTTCAGAATAATGCTCCTTTAAAAGATAAGAGAGATGGGCAAGTTTAGATCTCAAATTCTTAAATCATTAAAAGCCACTAATAAACCAACTGTGACTAAGATGCATCCAGTATATGCTTCTACACATCTCAACAGTCACTCTGAATGCCTCAAATGTAATATGAACTATCATTTTCTCTCTTGACAACTGTGACAACAAGCATTATTAATTTTTTTATTGAGGCTATATTTATAAATGCAGTTTCATTAGGGTTCTGTGTATTGTTATGGAAACACTTTCTAAAAAGTTCCTGTTGTAATATGCTATATTGCCTTTAGCTTGAGCATAACATAAGTAAAAGTGCCACACTAAAACTTCTTGTTAGCCCCCTACCTCCAGAAACACGAGTGGAAGTTCTGTGACCTGTCTTCTTGGAACCACTCTGCATTTACAATTCATTTTAATGTTAACTTAGATTTTTAAATATTTTCAGTGTCAATGATAGGTTTTATGTGGGTGGACCTTGGCATGCTTCTTAAACCCTTAACTTTAGCAGATGCAGTTCCAGGTGTAACAAGTTACAGGCTTTAAGTCAATATCAGAAAAGGATGTAAGGGTAAAAACAGCAGAAGCCAAGAGGTTAGATTGGCAGGCAAGGTATCCTTCTGGTATACGCAGGGGAAGGGCAAGCATGACAGCTCCGTCGACATCTATTTAGTTCCGCTTGTGAGATTTCCAACATGTGACTGCTTCTCTGGTCAGTGCTTTTCCCAGTGTTTGGAGAAAAGGTACATAAAGCAAGTTCTAGGATGCAGCATTTGTTATTATTTGTTTTAAATATTTGTTATTATTTATAAATATATATTTATATAAATATATTTATTTATATATATAT
>CM021739.1:19851603-19987010 GCA_011075105.1 Heteronetta atricapilla | reverse complement strand
AAAGGGGTATTCCATACCATCTGGGGTCATGCTGAACAATATATAGGAGTGGCTAGCCGGGGTGGGGGGCCGGCTGCTCAGGGTTGGGCTGGGCATTGGTCAGCGGGTGGTGAGCAATTGCATTGTGCATCACTTGTTTGTACATATTATTATTATTATTATTCGCTATCTTAATAAACTGTCTTTATCTCAACCCAAATGCTTCACTTTCCCGTTTCTCTCCCCCCCATCCCAGAGAGGGAGGGAGGAGGGTGATCAGATGGCTGTGTGGTGTTCAGCTGTCAGCTGGGTTAAACCACAGCTAGGAGGTAGCAGCCCTCCGGAGTAGCCTTGGTCCTGTTCACCTCTTGAGGTGGTTTTAGGCTTAAAACCTTTGCAATTTTTGTGTATTTGAGGTAGCTTAGGTCTGGGTCATGGGCAGACTGCAAATAAATACTGTAGATGGATAAAAGCTGTAATATGTAAGGGAGAAATTTTCTTTTAGTTGCCTTTTCTTTACATTTTTTTTTTGTCTTGCTTTCAAACTTTTTGGAGAGAGAAGAGAGCAAGGACTGTTACGCATTCTTGCTAAGGACATCCATGCCAGAAAAAGAGTTTTGGCAGGGGTGAAGAGCTTTCTTTTCATCACTTATTTCAAGGGGGCAAGTGCTGAGCAAATACCATTCCTTTCTTTGTCACAGGGCATTGACTGTGTGCGTACCGACATTCAGAGGAAGCTAATTGAATCCTAATTACAGTCATCAGAAAAATGACCAAGCAATACAGGCCCAGTTACAAATTTGTTTATCTAAGTTCATGTGGACATTTCTGAGTTGAGGTTGGAGAAGGTAATATCTGTGTGTGCGCTCAACTATTTATTGCTGTGTCGTTAAACAAGGTTATTGGCCATGGGCTTTCAGGTTTGCTGTTTTATTCTGAGCCACGCACCACTGTATTTTGAAAGTGGATTTTTTGCAAATGTCTGTAATTTTCTGTAATGTCAATAATGGCAGTGAACAGGGAAATAGCTATTTTATTTTGATGGGATTTGGGGAAATCCTGAATGAATCTTGCAGTGCATCTTTTAATAACATTTAGGATTTAACACAACTAAGTATTGAGGTGTGGGATTTTTGTTGTTGTTGTTTTTAGCTGTCACTTGGTGAAACCAGTTCTAGGGAAACACCATCATATGCTCGTCCTGTTCTTTTGCTGTACTTCACCATATGCTGTTGGCTCCTTTGCAGGTTGTACACATCTGGCCAGAACTGGTACAACTCCTGTATTCTTCCTGGCCTGTTGTGCTCTCTCCTGTATCTTCTTATGAGGGCTAGGCAGTTCTGAATTGCAGTCATGGCTTTCTGAAAAGTCACAATGTTCAATTTAAGGTGTCAGATTCATTTTGTCCATTTTCAGCATAGATATAATTGCAATGTATTTTGGAACATTGCTTTGTGTTTATATATATATATATAAATATTAGAGGTAACAGAGCTTTAACTTCTCATTAATTTTTGTTATTCATAAACCAGAATACAAAAGCAATAGAGGGTAATAAATAGTTTTAATTCAGGCAAAAAAACATCCCCATTTTGCATATGAAAGCTGAAACAAGCTTTCTTAGATATTCAAAATTTTAAAAACTTGACTATCTTAAGAAATGAAAGAATACATGGAAAAGAGGTGATTTTTCTCTTTCTTTCTGTAATTTTGTTTTGTAATAGCTGCTAACAGGTTGTCTAGTCTGACAAAATTATATATACGACAGTACAAAGTGCAGGCTTTCGGTTGTCAGAGCAACCTATGTATTTTGGAGCAATGGGTAGTAAGGGTGGATCCAGTGAGATTTCTAAGTGATGTACAACAATGAGTGAGGTGAAAATCGAGCCAGTGTTGCCACCCACACTAGACAGACAAATGGATTTTAAGGAATGTGTTTTTTTTTTTTTTTTAAGTGTGTTTATTAAGGTGTGAGAGAAGAGGAAAGTGAGGTGTGCATTACCTTTTAAGATTATATAGCCTATAAGTTTTTAAAAGCAGTATTTCAAAAATAGCTTCAGGACATTATTCTTTGACTTTCTTTTCTCTTCAGCCAGTAATGATGATTGCATATAATACCCTGTATCTGAAAACCGTCTTTCTTTAAAAGAGGAAGAGAAACAAAAAGTAGCGTTTGGAATATTTCAGCTGCATATGCCAGGCTCCTTCTGTAACATCTTTTATTGGCGTCTGTAGAAATACTTTGCATGTGTTCTAGAAAGTTGTCTTTGAACTTGCTGGCCCAGCAGCCCTGGCAGAATTTAGGTACAGAGCCATCGAGTGAGCTGCCGATCCTCAACCACAGCACAAGCAGAGCGTGTCTGTTTTTTCAAGGCTTTTTGGCAGTGGACTTGTTACTGGTGCAAGACCTGCAGAAGTCCTAAATCATCTGGTTTGTGTGGAAACATCCATTGGGGATACAATATTACTATGAGAGTTGGCTCTGGAAATGGGGCGTTTTTTCCTATTAGCGAAGTTGCTCTTTTATTAAGTCTTTGGGATGGGTCTTTAGACTGTAATTTATATTTTTCCCCTATCAAATATTTCTGAAGTGTTGCATCATCTACTTGGGGCACAGAAATGCTGAGTGAACAAAGGGAGGCTTAGGAAATCTCTGCTGCATATACGCTTCAGATTGTGTGAGCACTGCTGCCCACACTTTTCTGTTCCCAGGCTCTTATGATCCTCCCTTTACATGCTAAAAACCTGTTAATTATGTTGGGTATGTCTGTATTGCACAATGCAGCATTACATATCTGGATGTGTAGCTATGCCAGTTTACCCTTCTGGCCCTCTCACACGGCCCGTTCCCAAACATATGTGTATGTGTTTTGTTGAGGTACAATGAGTGCATGTGAAATCCGCCAAGGAATTTGTGCTGTTTAGTGTTCTTAACTTTTAGTCTGTCCCTACAAATGGATATGTAGCAGTTTTGGAGTTGTCTTGGCAATATGAAAGCGTGAAGATTATATTACCCTCTCAAAAATACATATTTTTAAGATGTGACACTTCTTTTTCTGTCTTCTCCAAAGTTCATGAGAATCATTGGAATTCTATTAGTGGCCTCAGTGTTTTGCTGTGCTTTAAAAATTACATTTTAAAGAAGAAAAGAGGCTTACTTGAATTCCCCTAAATCAAGGTAACCTTTACTTTCTCAGAACTTAGTGATATTAACTACTCAACTGCCGTATTTAAAAACAGACAAACAGACCTTTTGTTACCAACTTGACTAGCACCATTTTATCCAAAGCTAAAACAATGAAGGAAAATATTTGTCCTTGTTTCTTTATGGCATATAAAGAAACATCTTCTGTGTGAATTTTATTAGTCTGAACGTGTAGTTTCACCATGAAATCTCACTGAATTTTGTCTTGAACTACTGGAAGGGCTGACACTGGGCTTTTGGGAGTGGTGGCTTTGTTTTCTGGTTGTTTTACAAGAGCATGGTGCTTTTTGAAATCCATTTGCTGGGTTAGCAAAAATGAAAAGCTCTGGATCTGTAGACACATTGCCAAAAATTGCTGTCCTTGTTGCTGAAATATTCCCTTTCATGAAAGTGAATATTGGTTTATTACACCAGCAGTTCTTTTGAAGATGATCAGTCAGTCAGATCAATTGCAAAATGTCCTCATCCATATAGAGTTGGAAAGATAGGTGTTGGTCTTCAAATCTCATGTTTTGGTGAGTTTTCTTGAATCTTCCCACTCCCAGCTCAGAAGGTAGAGGACTGATAAGCTCTTCTATGATTTTAATTACCTCAGCATCTTCTGTTTGCTTGTTCAGTGTTAACATGGGTGATATATGCATCAACATAAAGCAACTCTTGGATCATGAGATGTGACAAATAGTTCTAGTCCTGGAGCTGCATGAAAATATTAATGTGAAAGGAGATAGTACAAGTAGTTTGTATCACAAAGTATAGCTACAAGTCCTTTTTGCATCAATTACAAATAAGGATGCTCAAGCTGCTACCTGCCTCTTAAAAACTGAATTTTTGTGTTTTTCTGCAATTGAAAACGTTGTTTTTTTGTTTTGTTTTGTTTTGTTTCCTCGTATGATTCCCACTCTAAATATTGCAGACAAAAATATATGGTGTTCACTAGGTGTAATGCATGCAAATTTATGTAGAATATATTAGTACTGGAGAACCATCACATTCAATGCAAGTAAGTTGCCCACATCCATATGTGGAATGTGGGTAAATTTTCATGTAAAAATATTAGAATGCGTTTTGTTACTTCATATTCACAGCCACTGTTGCAAAGAAATTTAAGTAAGATTCAATACAATAACAGCCTATCTTTTAAAAAGTCATGATGGCATTACAGCAATTGTGCTGTATGCTATTTTTATCACACTTTCTTTATTTTCCTGTTCACATGCACACAATTCCAGTACAGTGTGCCAGAAGGGGAGACAGAAACATAGCTGGTATTCACGGGAGCAGCTCAGTGTAGTGCAGCTCAGCTCCTCGTGGAGCTCCAGCACGCTCAGACCTTCCTGTGCTGCCCTGAAGGCTGTGGATGCCTGTGTTACTGCAATGTAAATGTTAACAAACATAATAAGGAAACATTGAACCTGTGTGTACATAACTTTATATATATATACTTTTATATATATATATATATATATGTATATATATATATATATAAGCTTTTTAAAGTCTGTTGGTTATTTGCATTGTAAATGTTATTTTGAGAAGTTTTTTTTAATGGTCCAAAATGCGGTCCTTTAAAATTGCACCACGACCCTTTATGTGCAGAGCCTCTCTGCTCCTGGAAGGCTCCTTCGCCCTCAGAGGAGGTAGCTGCCTTCCTCAGCTTCATCCCCATGTGCCACCTCTGACCATTAATGCAAATTGGAGGCCAGATGAGAGTTGCTCTGGATTTAAATTGGTGCAACTCAAAGCAGAATCTGTCTCCAGTTCACGTTAACAACTGCAAGCGGGAGAAGCCGCCTGAACAGATAGAGAGCTCTAATGAGACCGTGCTCCTTCACCCGTGGCCATATCTGTGCCACCTAATCTCTCTTCTATGCAATTAAATGAACTTGATTCAGCAGTTAGTATTTTCAGTTAAATTCAGAAAAGAGTGGAGATGAGAACAAACGAGGAATCATATTTGCATGTTTAAAAGTCTTTCTCTCTAAAATCAGTGCTTACTTTTTTTCTTGGCAATTGCACTTAATCGTTCCGTGGCATGCACGGCTGCCCTTCAGGGACGGTGGAAGGCACTCTGTCTTTTTAGTCTTGCTTCTTGGAGCACCTGAGGCATTACAATAACACACGCCTGCTGGTGCCTTTTTATTCAAAGGAAGTTCAAATAAACACCAAGAGATTATCTGCTCCTCCAGATAGCAGTTAGCGGCAGAGTGAGATTTCCACGTAAAGGCACTGTCTGTCAGAAAAGCAAATAGAGGATGCTGTGATTTTTGTATGCTTGACTAAGGGCAATATTTATTTCATCATTTGAGAGCTTCCATGAAGGACGTTATTCCCATTGTGAGTGTCAAAAGGTATCTTCAGCGTCTTGCGGCAGATACCCTAAACTCCCTTCTTTGATAAAGTACCTTTTGTCAGCAAGTGTGTATGTTGAAAATTAGCAGTTGCTTCAGTACTAAAACCTTGACATTGAATATAATTGAAGAGGTTAGTGTCAGCATGTTCATAAGTATTACCTGTCATTTGAAATATGGCAGCGCTCTAACTGCGGGACCTTGGGGACTTCAGTGTGCTGGCACTGCCATCTGACTGCTGTGGAGTCGGTGAGACAGCCTTCACAGTGACTTCGACCCTGAGATAATTAACGTGGCCCTGGAGGCTTCTGCCTTTTGCTTTTGTGCACTTGTTGTTTAATAAGATGCTTGTTGCTCTGCTCGCCTCTGATGTGGCAGAGTGCCTTTAGGGACACGGGGTCCTTCAACTTCTGCCACGGTGGGTTCATGTAACGTGGTCTGTGCATCCATTTCTTTCATTTCTAGCAAATAAAAATATTATCGTCAATTAGCTAGCTATACTGGGTGGCTTGCTTTGTTTCTGAGAAGATGCATATATTTACACAGTATGAGAAAGCGAAGGGGAGGAGGGAATGTTTGAAACCTGAGTTGTCTTCTGGCACTTGACTCGTACAATGATGTCGGATGGTAAAATGCCATAATGGGATCCATAAAATGAAAGGCAGAACGCAGAGCTTCAGGGCAGGATGAGAGAGGTGGTGGCGCTCG
The DNA here is from genome assembly GCA_011075105.1 of Heteronetta atricapilla. NCBI lineage: Eukaryota > Metazoa > Chordata > Aves > Anseriformes > Anatidae > Heteronetta > Heteronetta atricapilla. Next base: position 19,980,770 of record CM021739.1, on the reverse strand, counting down.
CTGTCCCAGTGGCATGGCCTCAGGGCGGGACGCTATCAGCAGCCTGGCGCAGACACGTCTTTAATCGTGGCCCTTGGTTGGGACCATGGCGTGTGCTTCATAAATTCTTTTGTGATGCATCACTGAAAGCAAAAAGAGCTTTTAACAAAAAAGGCTAAAAAACAGAGCTGGAAAGTTTGAAGTATCTATGTGAAGACAAGCTGAACAACAGGGTTTTTTTTTGTTGTTGTTTTTTTTCCTTTTCTGAATGCTTTTTCACTCTGTGAAATGGTGCTCTGCAAAGCGTTTTGCAGAATTTGGCTGCGTTGTTCCAAATACATTCATGCTAATACATCGACTCACACGGCTGAGCTTATTTTTGAGTATCTTAAGAACTCAAAGCAACAACAATAAATCTAAATAATCAATTTCAGTGGATGGCATTATTGAGCCAGAGTGCTTTCACAGTGGTGCATTTTCAGCCATATCAAAAGCCTTGCAACATCATCTTGCTTTTAGGGATTCTTTTTTTTTTTTTTTCCCCCTCCCCCAGTTAAACAAAGCTTAGAATATTCTCATTTGGTTATTTTAAAAATCTACTTTTAAAAATTTATATCCAAAAGATACAGTAAATAAAACTAGCATATCCTGGAGTGTGCAATGCCTGAGAGCTGTGGTTACCATGTGTAACTTTGATTTTGTCACATAAGAACAGACAAAACTGGAAAGATGTCTCATTACACCCGTTTGGTTTGAAATACTTCTGATCTGCCTTGCTTGTAGGGAATATCATTCATAATTAGAACTAGGAATCAATGGAAGGTAATATTGAACTGTGAGTTTGGCCATTTTAGAGAAATGCTTTTAGTAAAGGAGCTTGGAAAATACCATCAAATAAATGCAAATACTGAAAAGATTACAATATAAAACACAATACATCTGCAAGGACTGGCAGTGAAGTAACATATTTCAAGTTCTTTAGTGCATTATTTCCATTGTCGTGCATGGTACAGAATGAAAGAGGGAAATATAGCAGTTCTGTTCTAATAATCCAGCGCTCATTCAGGAGTTAAAGCCAAGATGACTGAAAACTACAATATACTAAAGACTCATAACTTGAAAGAACGTGAGAATGAATATAAATATCTTTTTGGTTATAGACATTAGGCTTTTATTGTATAGTCCACCATTAGGCATAAAACATGAGAAAACTGTCTACATTAGGCTATTGAAATTGTACTGATTTACAGCTCTTCTCTACTCTCACTTTGCAAATATTAAAGGAAAAAACTCAAAGTGTATTGAGAATTTTATGTAAGTACATTCGTCTTTTACTTTTGTTCAGGAATGCTGTGTGTTTGGCTGGCATGAACTCTTTTTTGTTTGTTCTAAAGCACAATTCTAGCATTTATTGTTTAGTTGTAATCTGGCTGTCTAGAAAAACAGGAGTATGAAGCATCATTTTTTCTTAATATAATGCTTTCATTTCCCTTTAAGAATAGTGTTGTAGGTTTAAATATACTTCTTAAAAACTTTGGCTCACGTGGAAGGGAATGCACTGAACAAAAGAGTTCATATTTACCAGGAGTGTTGGTAAAAGACAGTTGACTGAAAAAAACATGTAAGTATTCAAATATCAACTTGATCTCTTTTTGCTTAAAAACTGTTTTTTATTTTATTTTATTTTATTTTATTTTATTTTATTTTATTTTATTTTTCCTGTGAAGGTACTTATGGGAAATAAGTTTATCAACTGTGGCTAATTGAAATTAATTATTGCTTGGATTTCAATCAGCAGTGACAGAAGACTTAAATGTTCAAAAGAATATACGAAGTCAAGGTCTACTGGACCTTAGCCAAAGCTCATTGAAATTGGTGGGACTGTTCCCACCAGGCTCAGCCAGCTTGGAGCCCAGCTGCTCAGGCATCTCGGGTCACACACTGCTTTAATTCTGCCTTGGCTTCTGTTCTGAGGATGCAGGTTCTTTAGTGGGGCTTAGTCAAATAGATAAAGAACATCATAGGATCTCAGAGGGCTTCCAGTGGTGGAAAGAAACACACTGTACTGATTGATGCTCTTTTTTCACAAAACCATTTATCTTTTATTTATCTGAAAGCTATGAAGTTCTTGCTATTTTCCCAGTAAATGGTGGAAAATAGCTAGAATTAAATGAGTAAAATTAACAGTAATAAAGCTAAGGAAGCATGAAATTAAAAAAGTGATTGCAGTAATAAGGTGTAAAAGTTTTCCAGAAAGAAATAATACCCTCTTGATTTGGTGAAAAACAATATTAGTACTACTTATTAAAGAGGAATGCATTTAAATTATCAGTATCTCATCTGCAAGGTCTATATACTTTTTGGATTTACCTGCTCTGTTCTATGTGACTACTTCAAATTAACGCACTTAATAACTGCTAATCAATTTGTCCTTCTCATTTTAATGATAGGTAAGTATTGCTAGCTTTGTTTTAGAGTTGAGGCTTAAGAGAAAAGTAGTCAGGATCTGCTAAAAAGGGCTTTAATTTAAGGTGCTTGAAGTTGTGTAGGCCTACAAAAGGTTAGGTGCTTGCGAGTCCCTCGAATAGCTTCCTTTACTACAGTGTGCATTTCAGTGACACCTCAATGCAAAATATGTATGCTGTGCTGGCAACGGGGCCTCACCCCAGCAAGTGACAGCATGCTTCCAAGGACACAGGGAAACGCTTATTCTTGCTTTTTGACTTTTGCCCACAAATCTTGATGCGCTCTCCACAAAGCAGAATGGACTTTAACAAGGGGTAGAAGAGGAGTATGAGTAAAGGAAAGGGAGTGTGGGGCAAGACAGAGGCTGCAATTTAGTGGTTCATTGTTCTTGCAAGAGATGGGGTTGGGTCTGAATTTGGCACTGCAGAAACCAGAGAACTTTGGGGGCTTAGGTCAACAGAGGAGCAAACCAGCTGAGAGATTCTTGTATCCAGCAGTCCTAGAGCTGTTCCATATGGCACCTGGCATGTCAATCCTGCCCAAGTGTAGCTTCCCCCAACAACATCTGGGATTTACCAGTGGAAGGACTGATGTAGCCCAGTGAAATTTTGGTCCAAGAATGGTCAGCAGAACAGTAAGAAAATCCTACCTTGTGTTAAACAAACCGTGCGTTTTATGGCAGTGTTAGTTTTTTGTATACAAACATGATTGATTACTGTTTCACTGAAATAATAATAACTGAGTAACTGCTGAGATTCGTTTTCCCAAGGATCTTCATTAAAATGCAGATAGAAATATCCCAATAAACTTAGAGAAGATATTCAAGGGAGTATTATTTTAATAGACTGTTTTCATGAAAATAACTTTTCCTTGTGAATTAGCAATTGAGTTCCCTTGAGATGCTCTCCTTTTACAGCTCTCCAGTTGGCTGGTTCATTTGGTTTTGAACAGCTCTAACAGATCTGGAGAAGTTGAAAAGCTTGATAAGGTCAGAATAGTGAATGCCTGCTGAAAACAAGTCTTATTCACTAAAAATGCATCTAGTTCTTTGAATGCATTTCTATTCATCTTTTTATCTCCATGTTAGAGTTTCACATCTTATATAGAAATGTCATCACTTTTTTTTTTTTTTGAATACTGAGCTTTGCAGAGCTGATCTTTATTGTTTTCTTAGTTCTTGCCCTTTTAATAACCTTTAAATATAGGCTCACTCCTTGCTGGCATACCAGTTACTTTGCCATGAGGATTTTAAAAGGGACTCTTACAGAAGGAATACTGTGTTCTGGGCAGCCTTACGTTTCCTGTGTGCTATTATTTGAGTCGCATCAGCTCAGTGGCACATTAAGTAATACACTGTCATACTCTGTTGTTATGGAGCGGTTCCCATGAACTAGCATTAGTTGTATCTTATATAATAAGCCTATCTTTAGACTGATGTGCAGGCTTTCACATTCAGAGCCAGGCAGGAACATAGGTGATGTTTCATTTCTACCATTATGTCCGTTTTTTATGCACATAATGTAATCAGCACTTGGGAAGTGAATGCTGTCACTTTTCATGTGTGTTAAAAGAAGATAGCATTTCTTCAACAAAATGTTCTGGAAAAAAAAAAAAAATGATGGAGAGAGAGGCAGAATGCTTCCATTTGTGCAATTGTAGTGGTCCAAGTGGAGATGTATGTGTATTTTTAAAATCCTAATCTGTAACAAAATATAATAGCCTGCTGCCATGCAAGAGCTCAAGACTTTTCTTAGATATCTATTGCCATTGGCAAAAAGTAGCACAGTCTGTGTGACCTTTGCAGATCACTAATTTCTTTGTTAGAGTGCAGAGGGCATGGGTGTCATAGAGCACTTTCTGTTAAACGGCACATATTACTTCAATATCAATGTCACACTGTCAAAAAGTGGCACTTTAAGATAATGTGACCTTTAGAATAATAATCTTTCAGTCCTTTATTCTGTCTTTAGTACCATGAATCTGTACTTTAATTCTTAATGCTTTTGATAAAGTAGGAATAACACAATTGAAGTATTTTTGTTATTTCCCTTCAGCTATATAAGATACATTTCTTCATAAATGGCACAGGTGTCATTTTGTCTGTGAAAAACTTTTGTTTGCTGACTGGAAAATGCACATCTATTCTAAAATGTAAATTGTGTGAGCATTTGCATACTTTAAAAAAGAGGGGTAGGGGTGGAATCTTATCTAATAATAGGTTTCATCTGCTTTCCAATGGCTTTTACAGAGGGGAGAGAGGGCCCAAAATTGCCCTGTGAGATTGGTGCAAGGCTGTGTGTTACAGGAACAGAAAGATGCTGTGCTGAAACAGTAGATATTTTAAATAAGAATATGAGAGCAGATCCATGCTAGATCAACGGGTTTGACTGAATGCTAATGATACTATCTACTATGTTTTTAAACATTAAATTCCAAAGGTGTTTTTAGTGTGTTGTGGTTATTTTTTGGGAAACCCCAGCTTTAAGATTTTTGTTCTTAATCAGTCCTGATGAAGCACTCTCTGAGTCACAGGTTTGGTTCGGTTGATTTCCCGTCTTCTTGCTTGGAGCTACCCCATTGAGCGTGAATCACACAGTATGCTTTGGGTCAAGGAAACAGACTTCTGCGTTTCAATAAATGTATTGGTTTTAGAAGTTATTATTAATTTAGAATTAGAAGTTATTATAAATTTAAAGAAACAAAACCAAGTATAACATTTTATTTTGTGTGTGCATAAAATTTGAATGTTGGGTCATATGTTTAACAGCAGCTGTTTAAGTCTTATGTGACTTTGCCACTCTTTTTTCTCCTTCCAATATGTAGTACCGTTTAGTAAGATTTCTAAGAAAGACATTCACTTTCTAAGCTCCTTTACATTTTAAAATTATGAAGATTTTTTTTTTTTTTAAATGATCTTGTATTTCAGTATCAGAAACAATCCCCACAAGGATGGGTTCCTGAGAGGAAACTCTGCTAAACTGTCAACAAAAATTTCAGAAATTGAGCTTATTAGAAAACTTGATTTCTTTTATTTATTGTTTTCCAAAGGAAGACAGATTATATAATGCAATTCAAATAAAAAGCTTAATTTTTTTCCTAATGGTTTTGTGTATGATTATTGCTAACAGAAAGCTTTTAGGCCTTCTAACGTCTTCAATAAAAAAAAAAACTAATATCTGCAAATGTTTCCTACTGCTTCCAAATGTATTGCAGGACCATAAAAAGTGCTGGAGAAAGAATAGGCACAAGTAAGGATAGCTTATTCTCATAAACCTTTTATTATCTTAAACAAAAATACTGGACACCTGGTAGATGTATAGATTTTGTTAAACCTAATATTTTAGCTCAGGGAACCCATTTGGCACTTAAAGTGAATCTCCCAGACGGTAACAATATCATTAAAAATTCATCGTATAACCACTGGACCTGCCTTTAAAGACTTTTGAACCACTGAGGCTTTCTAATCGTACATTGTTGCTCTAGTTCACCAGTGAAGCGAATCCAATGGCTTTTTCAGCATATGGCCTACTTCTGTTAATGAAAGTACAATTTATTCACTTCAACATATAGATTGGAAAACTAATCTTCTGGTTGACACATCATGTTCTTCCGGATGTTTAACTTACACTTCTTTGGCTTCGTGAAGATACAGTAAATCAGAAGAGACACATCGATCAACTAGGCATCATTTAAAATCCACTTAGCGTTTCGGACTGGAGCTTCACTGGTGCCAGGCAATAGGCCGCACCGCTGGGCCTGCACGGGGCATGAGTTTGTCCCTTCGTGTTCTGTAGGGATCTTTTGCATTCAGGAACTAAGAAACAAAGTGACAGAATTATGAATAATGTTTTATTTTAAAAAGAAGCTTGTTTATTATCATCATCTTTTGGAAAAATATTTTTGTCCTCAACTTTTATATCTTATTTTGAAAGAAAGCAGAATTTACCTGTTCAAAACAGTCTCTGGCTGTTACTACTTCCGATGTAATCATGGTGCATCTTCTTGTTTTGCCATGAGAAATACACTCGTGGCTCTTGAGTGCTTTATCCAAATGGTTTTTGAAACCTTGGTGATGCTATTTCATTGTGTGTGTGTAAGGTCTACAGGCTACAGTAGAATCTGCTCCATCAGTTCCTTCAGTTTAAACATGGCAAGGTTTAAACAGTGTGTGATAAAGCCCAGAGTGGGAACAAAGTGATGAGTGGGTGTAGCCCACTCCATTGCCTCACCGTTCCTCCATTGGGACACAGCAAACATCTTGTATGTCAGAGTAACAGGCACTCGGGCTATTGCCAATGGGAAGAAAGGGAGAAAACCGGCAGGCTGAATGGCAGCAGTTGTCTGCTAACAGTATAGGAGGCATTGGAGAGAGACTTTAGACTTGGAGGTAATAGGAATTGCTTTATAGATACTGTTTATTTTCTTGGTTTAGGGGTAGCATTACCACTTCATTACCAATTCATTCACTGATGGAGTTTTTACCTGTGGGCTTTCTTGTTCCTGCTTACTGCTATTCACTTTCCTGAAATAACTTTAGTATGGTGAAATTCATCAGAAAACACTGGGACCTTCATTTGCATTGGATCTGTCAGTGCTGAAGGTGGAGAAATACGTCAGCTGGCTCTTGATTTACTTTTCACTCGCTTTTGTGTGTGAGCTGGCTCGTTTTGGCCTCCAGCCATGACAAGGCTGCACTGAGGCTGGTATTGCAGCCAGGGGAGCAAAGATGCCATAAGCCCCTGGTGTAGCTCTTCGTTGGGCCACTCAACGGATGGTCCTTGCTGCCAGTAATGTGGCTCTGCTGGGCAGAAGCTCTTCGCAAATATTTCGTGTGGCCTGGTGCTAGGAGGTCCACGTGTCCTGTTGGATATCTGTATTTGCCACAACTACCTATGTTCATATATATGATATATATATATATATTATATTATATTATATTATATTATATTATATATATATAAAAATATGTCCTCTATGTAGGAGTCTTATACTTCAGTCCTTCCAGAGAAGGAGGCTGTTTCTCATTCTCAGCCGGCTTTATGATAGAAAGCACTTCTCTTATCCTGTTCCTTTGCTGTCCAGCTACAGCAGCTTTGTCTGTTCAGGGTCATTGTAATAATCAGAAACACAATATATCGGCACTAAATACTTAAACCTAACAGTTGTTACTGTCAATATCATGTCTGAATAAGGTATTTGTTGCCACAAAAACAGTTCAGCATTCTTTGTATCTTTTTAAGCAAATACAGAATAAATACAAATTATCTGATATATAGTTATAGAAAATGTATGCGTATAGTTGTATATAAATTTGTGTGTACTTCAGTAAATTGAATAATTTATGCACAAAGTATCAGACATTCTTTTAAAAAAACAAACAAAGCACAGCACAGATGCAGCAGGACATGCAGAGGGTTCTAATTAGACTCTGACTTCAGACTCTTGTCTTTTCACAACACTCTGTTGTAGACAGCATTGAAAGGTAACTTAAAGGTTCATTAAGCAGCATTCAATTAAAAAAAAGCTAATTGTCTTATGTGGCTTAATTGTCTTATGTACCATTACACTCTGAACTAGTATGTCACATTTATGAAAATTTGATGTTCACTGCCTTCCTTTTCAAGTCACAAGCATAAAAAATAATATATGGAATTTATATATTGTTTTCATTGTGAGGTTTATTTTATCATATTTTTCTCAGTTTATCTAGCATTTCAGGCTACAAGTCATAAACCTGCCTGGAATACCTCTCTAGAATTTGATGTTTCTACATCAAAGTGACCTTTTGTGATGATACTTTTTGTTTGTTTTGTTTTGTTTGTTTTAATTTATAGGGGAACAAATTGTAAGAATCAGAAAATAAAATTAAAGGAAACAGTTGTAAATACTTCTTTACCCCACTTTTTTATGCCATTTACATATACAATAAAAACTAGAAAAAAATAGTGTCGCAAAGGCAAGGTTGACACTCCAGTTCACTGTGCTGCTGTTTTTCTTCTGTGTATTAAAAAAGAGAAGCAGAGGCCAAGCTGGAACTGATTGGGTGCACAATTTTGAGATAAGTTATCTTCTTGGTTTATGAAATTTAACATTAAATAGCAAAATATGTTTCATTTGATATTCAAATAAATACATCAATACTTAATATATTGATGTATTCCATCCACAAACTCAACTTTTATAATCCATTCATGTTTTGGAGTTTGCTGAGAAATGGAACCGACCAAAAGTAATGCAGTAAAGCTTAGCATGTTGAGCCAAGTAAATCATAAGACTACTTTTTTTTTCTTTGAATCATGAAATCAGTTATGGCATTTTTAGTCAGGATTTGATTAGTGACTTTTTTTCATAGATAAATGCATGTCTCTGTACATGGTAGTAATTAGTAAATATATATATATAGTAGCTTACATATAATGGCCCTTGAAACTACTTGACTTTTACATAAAACAAAATAAAAATGTTTTATTACAAAATGTAAATATGATGTATATGTTTCTATTATTGTAGGATAAACATTTCACAACCATTAATTGTATGTGATCTTCCACACCTTTTTTTGTGTGTGTATCTTAATGTCTTAGTAGAATACGTAACATAAAGCCAGCAGTGATTGGGACACACTATCTGAGTCTCACAGTGACAGTTCCCTGAATATTCACATTCATTTGCATTTACTTTCTTACACATTTATGCTTCAGTTTCTGCACGTAATGCAAAGGCTGATTCATCTGTGACATAATTCCAAACCCTTAACCTAAGATGACTTCCACTGACTTAGCATATTGCCAGTCAAACCTTATGTATTTTATCTCAACATCTTTGACGTTTTTTTGAATTAGCAGTTTGTTTTCTGAAACTGTGAAGTTACTATAACATGAGAGATCCCTTTTTCTCCTTCAGCTTTCCTTTGCGTATACAGTATGTTAAGTAGACCAACACAATTTAATCTTATTTTATACTCTTATTTGCATCTGTTTCTTATTTATATCTCTGGTATCATGCTTGTATCATGCTTCTGCAATATGATTTTGTATCATTTATGCTTCTGCATAAATGAAGAATTAAGAAGACTAACGTTTCTTTAATGCTTTCACACTTCAGCAGTATCAGTGGTCTTTTCTGATTCAAGGTCATATTTTGTGTATACATATTTCTGACCTCGTTGTACCTGTAGAACTAATGATAAATTTTCCTGTTCAGTTACATAATTATAGTAATTTTCTTGTCTTAGATAACTTGTAGTTTATGTAGATATGTGGAAAATCATTGCAAATTCAACAAAAACTATTACACTGCATTTAAAAACTTAGACCGGACATTGCTTTTTCCATTCTTCTTTCTTTTCTTTGGATCATGAATTATATTTGGAATACTTTGTTCATGTTCTAGGAGTTGCGTAATTAAATTATTACCTGCAGTATCACCATCTGCTTACGTGTTTGAGAGCCATTTCTAACCTGTGTATGTACACTTCATGGTTTCAAGGAAGTGCCAAAAAAGAAGCAAATGTAGTCAGCAGATAGACTGAGCATCTCACGCCCTCCACGCAGTCACTCTTGACTTTTCTGGGTGTAAGTAAGCATATTCTATATGAATCTAATTATTTTCTTTCAAAACATAGCATGGAGGTTTTTATAGTTTTAAAAATAAAATATACCTACTAGGATGAAGGCTCATTGAAGTTCATGTCTGTGGGTAAACATTTCAGAGGCATACAGTCAAGCACGTTGTCCAACAAAAAGAAGTGCATAACTTTAGTACTGAGGAAAAAAATAGAGATACGAAATCTGCATGGAAGAGGAACACGAGAGGTAAAACCTGGCTCCAGTGAAGTAGCAGAACACACTCTCCAGTTGTAGTATGGGTGGTGGTTAATTGTATGTCTGCAGAGAGCTGTTCATGAAGGTCTTTGGAAACCTTTATTGGTTCCAGGTCTGTTGCTGAGTGAATTATGGTTTATAGGGGTATTGCCGTAATACTAACCTACCTTACAAGAAAACTGGATGCTTGTTAATTGACTGAGTACTTGCTGCTTGCAAAATGCTGCATTTGTTGCTAACAGACTAAGACCTTGGTCTTAAGTTACATCTCGTCTCAGGCCAGAATCAGTCTTCATTTTTTCATTAAAATTAAGAAAGTAAATAGTGAAAAGTCTTAGTGAGGATAGTCTTATTAGTTTAAACAAACAAAACATAAAACACTTTCAGTTGTTAATAATAAAAGCTGTGATGCATAATGGAAAATTATTGCTGGGTCAATTCTGCTGGACTTAGTGCATGGCTCAGAGAAACGGAGCGTATTAATTTCCTTTAATACTGTCAGAAGCTAAGGAGCCCCAGCAGCGCACAGGAGGAGTTTGTTATGTGTCAAAAACAAAACATGATCATCTCAAACATATGTGGGCTAGGAATTTCATAGATTGGGCAACCTGTGGAGGAAACATTATTAATCTTGGACCTTAGACCCAAACTGGAAATTCTTAATTGGCTCATGAAGTGACAATTAATTCTGTTTTTATATTGGCTGTATGAATAATCTAAGTTGTGATGGTGCCGTAAGAGGTTTTTGCTCGCAGTACTGTGTTACGTAACATGTGCAATTTCTTGCTCATTTTGCAGTCATTTTGACCTTGATAAAACAGATGCTGTTTTCAAAGCCATCAAGACCATTCTTTCAGTGCTGTATTTAAAAACTCTGAAGTTAATACCCTCTCTATATTTCATACCCTTTATTTTTCGGTTTCTCATTAATTTAATAGATTGCAGTCCTCCTTTCCTCTTTGCTGGGGGATCACTATGGAGGGCAAGCACCTTTTAACTTTAATGCCTAATGTTAGATGTGCACTTACAGGTACCCGCTCAGTAACAGTGCCTGAAGTGAAGTGTTCTCCTTTCCCACACACAAAGTTCCATATGCAGTCATTAAAACTGTCAGGAGTTTTTTGATAATCTACATCTATAATGAGAGAGTCATCTCTTCATTTCAATGATAACTACAAAAGTGCTTTTAGAACAGAGGTCAATGTCTTTTATCCAATTTAGTGTTTGAGATCACCCAGCAGCTTAACAACCAGCCTGGATGTAAATTCCCATTTTCCAGCTCTTTTTGGTAGTCTGCTCTAGGTAGCAAAGCTTATGGGCATTTAGCCAACCATCTTTTGAAGTGTCGCATGTGCCTGTTTTGACAGAAAATCCGTAAAAATAAATTCCATATGTAGCCCAAATACTGGTCTTTGTGGGTCCCTAATTACAGTGGGAATAATTAAAATATTTACTTTCATGTCCCAGATGGTAACTGTGGTAGACAATTTCATTCGCTGCAATTATTTTCGACTAAGTTTAGCAGTGGAAGAAAAAAATCCATGATAGTTTTGTAATGGCATGCAGTCTTTAATTGGCTAAACTGGAGGCTTAATTATTTCCAAGATGTAAAAGCAAAGGAAAAACAGAAATGGATTACAGGTCTGAACAGGTTTACAGAGAGCTTACACACTGTTTGTGTGGTAATGCGACATAACAGTCGCTTTGGGGTTATTGTATTTATATTCAATGTGGTAGGCTTTTGGCGTGACCGTAACAGTTATGTTTGGGATTTTTTTTTGGCAAAATTATGAAGATAGGTAATGTTACTGACTGTTTTTGTTCAAGTAGATTCTGACCATGCATTTTGGAGTAGATAGCCGTGAAGTTAGACTTGGAATCTTTATTCAATTAAATTAAGCAGAGTTGTAGCATTGATGCATTTTTAAAGAGAAGAAATAAAATATTAAGTAATGTAACAAGTATATGTGAAAGGTAGTGTAATTGTAATGATTTTGTTTGCATTACTGGAATAAACCTAGTTGTTTCAGGCTGTATTTTGGTGGTATAAATATTTGGTGATGAAGCAGTGGTTAATGACTTACCAAGTTTTACATTTGCATGCCTTTTGTCTGACATTTAGTCTCAAAACAGCGTTACGTTTAAGTGCTGTTGAAGGTCTTTTATTTTTAATAATGTCCTTGTTCATCAATAAATTATGAAAGCCATGAGCTGTACTTAAAATAGCTCACTGTGTTTCTTAGTACCTCTAATATATACAGAAATTATAGGTCTGTGTATTTAAAATAAAGGGAATTGTGTGTGTACACTGCTGGAGAAAAAAGAACATTCAATGTTTTGCTCTTGAATTTTTCTTAATATACAAACTGCTCTCTAATGTGAATTCTTGCTTCATCTTAATTATAAATTTAGTCATTTTAAATTTTTCATTAGCTTGGGTGACTTTTCACTTGAGACTGATTTGCCTCTCTGTCCTTGATGTAAATTACAGAAAACTTTGTAATATGAAGCTCAGTGGAAGACAGTTCACTGCAAAAAATATAGCATAAATGAAAAGAACACTTTTGCTTTTTTAAATAGCATGGCCTGATCCTCCTTCCATGGAATCTCAAGTGCATCTTCTGACTTCACTTTTTTTCAGAGCTTGGAATTAGGTCATGTATAAATAAAGCCGATTAAGTTGTTTCATGACGGGAAACATTCCCAATAAAAAATAAATAAATAAAAATTCTATTTCATCAAAATGCACATTTTTATTTATAAGAGGAATAATTGACATGTAAAATAAAGCAAGGGGTGTTCAGTTTTGAATGACGTTTCTGGGGAAACTAAAAATTAGTTTTCCACTTCTGAAGTTGAAGAAAATATGCATAGAGCTGTAGATCTGTTTCCCCGTTTCTACACTTTTTGTTTGTTTAGTGATATTTCATAAGAGAAAGAAAAGCTCAGAAGACCAGGGACCTAATAATAATAACTATAACAATTGATGCAATTTCTCAGAGTTGGCCTGGAAGACTAAAGAAGCAGGTGAATGATGATCAGTTACAAATTCATTTATTCTGTGAAGTCTTTTCTTCCTCCTTCAAGGAGAAACCTAAGTATTTTGGTGGAAAAGGAGTCAGGCAAGAAGGCTATTGTTCATATTCTGATTTATAGATATATACATTTAACATCATGTAAATATATATATGAATTTGCAGAATTTAATAAGTTATTATTCACCCTCACTAATAGCAATGTTTCTTGCACTCCTATTCAAAGTCACTTACAGATAATATTTTTGTTTTTTTTGTAAAATTGTATCCTTTGGAAATTGGCTTATTGATTCTCTTTGTTCTGTGGATTGTTTCTTGAGAACATTGGTTTCTTAATGGCTCCTAGCTCTGTACAAACGGTGATTTGAGAACTGGTGATTGAGATGATGTAGAATTAGGCTGGGAATAAAGTCAATAAAAAGCGTTACGGATCTAAAGACATTGAAATTCCCTTGAAACTCTCAAGTGTTTTAAAAACATGGTTGTCTCAAGTAGGGAGAGTTTCCATCTGTTCCTGTCACTGGGAAAACACAGCAGATAAAGCCCAAGCTAGGAAGCAATTAAATGTATTACTGCCAGATGAAGGAAAGCCGAAGTCCTGATTTGTTTTTCTCCTCCTCCTGGCTGAAGGGTTCACTTAATACGGCTTCTTAAAAAGGAAAAGCTTGCTCGAGTCTAGATCCAATCTCGTTAGACCTTTGAAGAACTGGTATATTCTCATATGCAAACCTGCTGAGCTGCGGCAGAGTCCTGGTAGGAATGCTTGTATTTCTGTCTTCTTGCTCCAGCTCTGCTGAAGTTACTGAAAGGCTTTTTAGAAATGTAAGAGAGCGATAGCAAACCATTGTACAGGAAGTTTGTGTGACAAAGTTTGAGTAGACACAGCCCTTACTTGTTTATTCTCTACTTTCTCACATAAAGATGCCATGAAGGGTATTTTGTACACATTTTGGTGACGTGTAAATTGAGTCAAAGGCTGCTACAAATACTAACCACGGAAATGAAATGCTTCACTTATTAGTGGTTCAGGAAATCAGCATCATTCGTGTATTTCAAGGGTTACAAGTCAAGCAGTTTTTAGTAAACTGCTAATCTGCTGTGCTTGCTATATAGCTCTGGTTGCTCGCTATCCCATGAGTTTCTGGCAAATGCTCATACAGTCTGATTACCATGGTTCACGTGCAAAGGGCGCTGGCCTGGGGACTACCTTGTCTCATTAATGGAAATGAATTTTCTATGCCATGGCTGTTATATCTCTGTGTTAAGGCTTTTGTTTCCGTTTCCGTTGCTGTCTTTTTTTTTTTTGTGCTTATTTTTTAGGCAGAAATGCCTGTGTGGATTTTAAAGGCTGGTTCTATTACAGGTTTGAGGAGTTTTATTTCTGCATTTTTGCGTAGTGGTGTTACTCTTAATAAGAAACAGATGTATCAGCAGTAGAGAAAAAGAGAGAGAAATTGCATAATCCGCGTTCTTATTGAACCCTTTAGCGCCGGTTGCACGCTCGATGAGTTCAGCGTAAGGACCAGGCGCCTCGGCGTGCCTGTGGCAGCAGCCGTAAGGACCAGGCGCCTCGGTGTGCCTGTGGCAGCAGCCCCACTGTGAGGGGGAGGTGGGACCGCGCGCACCCCAAAGGGCCCCACCAGCCAACGTTTCTATGATTCCGGGACTCCTATCAACCCTATCAACTTTTCCACGTAACTTTCCAGAATTAAGAGAATTGGTGTAAATGATGCACCATCCCATCTTTTTAAGAAGCTGTAACATGTTTTGCTGTGAAATGAATATTCTTTTTTTTTTTTTTTTTTTTTTTTTTTTTCCCCCCCCCGAACATGGTGAAGCAAGGACTTATTCTACTCACATTGCTGTTGTTGGAAAATTTTTGGATTAGTGTTGCTGTTTTTGCTGTTTAAAGGAAATTCAAGAGAAGAACTAATTGTACATTTTAGCTGGTATGCAAAGTATTCTTAGTGACTGGTCATTCACTGCTGCTCTTCTGTGGTTTATGCTATCTAAACGTTCTGGTATCAGCATATTGTCAGTTTTTTGATTCACACTGCTTTGTCGGAATGAAAAGTTGTACAAGAACATGTTCCTGAACATGGGTATCCAGCAATTTCTCACAAGACCATCAGCACACATTTAGCTGATGGCGTAAAGGTGCACTAGTGCAAACCATTGGTCTTTCCGTTCATGCATGATTCTTGCAGTTTTGGTGGCAAATGCTGTAATACCTTTTAGCGTCAGGGTCTGCTACACAGCTTATTGCTTACTTTAACTCAGTATACTAAGGTATATGTATCTAGAATATTCATTTCATCTTTGTTCTTGTCTTAATTCATACTTTGCTTATCTTCAGTTGTTAATGTCTTTAACTGAAAAACAAATATTACTGTGTAAACAGCTTAAGGTTTAATAGCTATGCACAAAATGTGGCCTACCCTAAAAGATCAAGAAGGTTTTTCAAAACCTTTTACTCTAAAGGAGCTGTTATGTTTATTCTACATTGTGAAGTATTTATTATGCTCTCTTGAAGGCTTCTCTGTTTGTGGTAAAGTACTGTGTTTACTTTTTAAGAAAATATGACTTTAAGTTTGTTAGAGCAGACTCACAGTATTAATAAGAACTGCTGAGAATTCAGTCTAGTAGCAGTCTGATGAATTTTGCATGTACAAAAGTTGATCTGTCAACTTGTAGGTGTCAGAAGTGACTATAGCAGTCAGAAACGGACAACTGAGAATTGAGGTATTTAGGATAATGGACTTCTCTGATTTATTCAGTGTGATACCCTCATCTTCATCCATCTCAGCAAGGCTGAGAAACGTGCATAAGTGATGACAGGGAGTCCATCAAATAGAGGCCAAAGGCAAAATAGTGAACAAACCGAATACCCTGGAAGCAGCTGTCTCTCTTCTCCCAGGGCTGTGGTTATAGCTGGGTGGAGCTTGGCAGAGAAGAGCATCAGATCCAGCTGCTTTTCATGAGTTAATTCTGGAAGGACTAACACCAAAGTACAAAATTCACCTGCAAAGGTACTGCAAGCATAGATACTCCAGATGTATAGAGCTTTACATACAGATTCACTTCATCACAGGTCTTCAATGTGTTTGCAGAATGAGTGATCCTCAGCTAAGTGAACAAGGCAGTTTTTAGTGTAACATGTTTCCACACTGAACTCACCGCTGGCTGGTATGGAGGAGCTGTGTCGAGTGTGGCAGAACTGCCTAACCGGTGTGGGTACAGACAAAAGCATAAAGAAGGGGGTGCCTGCTTTGATTTTTTTGTTCTCAGGGATCCATTGAGGATTCCTCTGTTGACCTGAACTAATGCATCTTAGGTTTTGCTTTAAAGAGAAATCATAAACTCATTTCAGCATGTAGACATTGGCGCATTCAGGATGCTGAATGTCACACCATGTTGACTGTGTGTGAAATAACATGTTGTGATAAATTCACAGGAATTGTACACCATGCAAAATTACACCTCCAGGCAGACTCAAATGACCAAACTCTGACATTTCTCAAACTTGACAGCTTATTTCAGTGGAGATTTAGAGGAAGAAAAAAAAAAAGTCAAAGGACACCAAACATATTACTACTCCACTCTTTCCCTGTAGCTATAGTGACACTAAATCTTCTAATATTGCATTGTATGGCAAATTAAGGTTTCCTTCTTGAGGTCCTGCAAACAAGAGTAATGGCTCGAAGGGTTCATACATGGCCACGATACGCAGAAACCACTTGGCATTGTGTCGTGCACCGAGTCGCTACAGCTGGATGGCTTCAGCTAATGTCGTCCTGCCTTGCCAGGAGCAGGATCAGGCCCTATAACAGCTGAATAGCTTGATTGCCTTCTGAGGTGTTTGTGGAGTGTTAGTGTGCCTCGGCACGTGTATATGGGTATTTAAATGTGCTTTCATAAATATGATCTCGTCTTGGTTTGCAGAAGCAGTTGCCGTGGCAACCTTACTCTGTGTACTTGAGCTTTAACATTCGCGAGTTCACCCAGAAAATAAATTTGGCGTGATTGTGAAGTAAACTTGCTTATTTTCTGAATTCTTTGGATACAGATTGTTCAAAAATGCAGAAAATTATGGTGCTGCCTTGCTGTGTTTTCTGCTATAAACCATGCACAGGATCATTAAAGCTGTCATTCATCAAAATATAGAAAAATTCCAATAAAGCTAAATTGTAAACGTTGCCATCTTCAGCTCCATAATATATTATCTCTAAGGGCTCCATGTCATTGTTGAAATTGATAAACCTCAATAAAAGCCCACTGAGCAAGAAATGGAAAAAAAATATATAAAATACATTCTGAAATAAGCTTTTATTTCGTTAAGTACTGATCTATCTTTCTACAGCAAGTTAGAAGATGATAGGATGGTGACAATAGAAACTCTTAGCATGCAACATTGTGGCTTCATATGTCCTTTATCTCTCTGATTTGCAGGTGAAATCTTACTGATAAGAAGATTTGCATGTGAATAGGATTTACTTACTAATTTACTTACTAGTTAACTTACACAGATTTGCTTACTTACAGGAAGATCATAGAACCTAGATAAGATCATGATATATCTTTTGTGACCAGGTAGGTTTGTGAAATTCATCCTGAACTCTGAGAACCAGCCTACATAATCTAGTTTTGTGTTGTATCAGCAGGAGTAACACGGATTTTGTGGATTGGGCTCTGTTCTGCCCTCCTCAATACCGCTGTTGAGTCTGGTTTTACTTTCTGGTCTTTGAAAGTAATGACCATCTTCAGCTGGAGCCTTAGCTCTTTTGCGGGAACGAAAATTGTAGGAGATCAGTGACACATGCAGGTTTAGTAAGGAAAACCTCTGTCTGGAGAGTTGTTTTTTAAAACAGATTTTGAATGTTGTCTTATTGGGGTTAAGGATCCCAAACTGAAGTTGTAGGGCTGAATCATGTCCACCTCTTATCTCTGGACTAAGTTAGGGGCACAAAATCTTACATCTCAACTGCTCAGGAGTCATCTTTTGTGGTTCTTTCCCCTCAAAGAACATGTTAATATTTTCATTGCTAGAGTTTGGCAATGACAGCTGCAAACAGGGAACTCAGACTGTGTTGTTTACGATGTTGTAGCTCATCTGTAAAAGTGACTTTTTTTTTTCCTGTTAGCCAAGTTTCCTTGAAGTGTAATAGCCTGCAAGTGTACAGTTTTCAGATTTTTAAAGTTAAAATTACTAAGTTATTATTACTTTTTTTTTTTTTTTAAAAAAAAAAATTTAAAATTTTTTGGCTTTAATTAGAGAAAAAACTTTTTTGGGGGAAAAAAAAAAAAAAAAAAAAGTGAAATGTGCCCAAGCCAGTGACTGGCAAAATTAAGAAAAAGAAAAAAAAATCTATAGCACAAATTAGTCATATAAAATTAACTTTCCTAAGAAGTGCTATGGCCTCTTATTGCAGCTATTGCTGTCAGCAATTTCAAGTTAAACACCATTTACGATTATTTTATTTCACACAAAATTCAACTGTAAGCCTAAATGCAAATGCCCCAATAATAGTTTTTTGTCTTTGTAAAGCTTTGTGTATTTTTTTTTTCTTTTAAAGGCAATTATTATGTCTTGGGAAATGCAATGCAAAATGTATTATTGATAAAACCTTGAATCTGAAAAGCGTGCAGGGAAACTGAATATCAGGTTAGCATATCGGCAGTTTGTATGAGGGGGAAGGGTGTTCATAGAAGAGTTTTGAGTGGGTCGCTTCTTCTGCAGGAAGAGGAGGTTGCTGCTACCCCCCGATCCCACTGAGATCGAGGGGCGAGAGGTGTTCAGTGGGTGGCTTTACCCTGGACCCACTGGTGGCTGCATTTAAACCAAATTATGGCAAGGACTGGCTGACACACAGACTTGATTTCTTCTTTTGCGGGCAACATTTTCTTGCTGCTAGCCCCCTTCCAAATATCTTTTGTTTGTTGTAACTGCACAATGTCTCCATGTTCCCAAAATGCTAAGCAGGGACAAGAGCTACAGCACTTTTGTTCAGAGGACCTTGGTGTCAGGCAAGCTTTTCCCACCCCGGGTCAGCAGCTCCAGCAGCGGGAAGCGCTCCGTGTCCACAGCAGCTTCGCAGGGCTGGGGGTGCTGCTGGTGAACACCCCAAAAACTGAGCCAGAACCCACCAGAAACAGAGGGGAAAGCCATTTTGAAAATGGAAACCAAGCAAAGGCACCAACACGTACGACAAGAAGTGCACAGACTCTGTAACTGAGCCATTTATACTGCTCTGGTTAAGCTGAAGTTTTAGTAAACCTCCTAGGTAGGCTCTGCGTATTTCACAGATGCTGTTAGCTCCTGTAAGATCAGTAAATATTTCTGGGCTTTGTTTTACCAGATACGTGTTTAAAAACTAAACGTGTCAGAGTGGAAAAGATCTATGTTAGTAATACATGCCCAGCATATTGGAGACCACGCATCCTTTGCTGCCTCTGCTTTAGTTTCATGATGCTGGGCCAGAAGGAGCTTCCTGGCAATTCTTCTTTTGCCAGGCCCCAGGACTTGAGAGGCTGTGAAGAGGCAGCAGACAGACAAATAGGCTTTTGTCATTTGATTTTTATACGGTTGTTGTGCTGAGTGACAAAGAACTTAATTTTCCTCCTGTAACTGGTTGCCAAGCATATATCCCAAAACGCGAGGAAAGGAAAAATCATTACCGCAGAAAATTACGGAAGAGATGATGGAAGTATCACATTTTTTTGGTATTACAGTGTAGTGTAATGTTGCTGTTGACAAGGGCATCAAGATCTCTTCTCCAAACAACTTTTTTTTTTTTTTTTTTTTTTTTTTTTTTCCCAGGGACTTATCACTGGAGAAATTTGTCTGGGCCTGAAACTTGTCATCGTCTCATTTAACAAAGTACTAAATTGTTGTCAAATGTATTTGATAGACTTGTAGGTGTTGTGGGTGTTGATTTCTGGAACAAGCACAGCTATTTGCCCTTCCAACAGATGATGATATATCTGTTTTGGGGGTTTAACGCTCTGAAATACCGAGAAGACAATCAAAATGATAGAGAATCATTAAAATTGAGATTCACTAACAACCCCAGATTTTTCTTTCTGTGACTATATAGAAAAGTCACAACTCATTTAGTACATTTTGTGGGCAAAAGTTGCCTTTTCGGTAATGAATGCTAAATGGCCCAAGAAGGCATACGCATTGTTAACACTTGACACTCTGCCTGCTGTGAATGAGCCTGTTAATTGTCTCCGCTATCTGTAAGCTGACAACTACAGCACCACGCACAAAGCTAGGGGAATTTACCATAATATATTCATACTGGTCTTTGTTGGTTTCATAAAACATTCGTATAAGCTGATCTTTCTGTTGTGGAGGTATTAGAGGTGGTGATACAGATGCAACGCCTTTCATGTAGTCCTTGTTAGATAGTTTTCAAAGGCTTCATTGATAAGGGATTCAGGCAGGAAAGACATCACAAGAGGTTTCTGATGGTTTCATAACAAGATGTACCTATCAGGTAGGATATAAATGTGTTATTTTAAGATCAAAGGCATGTAGATAGCTTTGAAATGGACTTGCTAAACAATAATGATCTGTTATTGATCTGTTAAGGTTGACTCTTGATTTCATGCGTATGCCTAATTGAAAGGATATTTAATATGATTGATATTTCACGACAAATGTTTTACCCACAGATAAGTGGAAGTATAGAAATGGACATCAGCTTTATTGGTCATCAGCTTTGCTATGTCCAGTATTCCACAATTTACAATCCCCTTTGCTGTCCCTATAAAACAGCTTTCAAGCTTGCTCGGTGCACATTCAGACTTCTGGCATTTTGCAATTGCTCTTTTATCTTTTATTAAAACTTGTATTTAACAACAATTAAATGTTGAAACAGCTTGCTGGCAGATGGGTTGGATTTTCTGTCTCCTGAAGTTTTCAGAAGTATCTTTCAAAAATATGTTCTTTTTATGGTCTGTGTTATTGGGAAGACTGAGCTAGAGTATCAGAATGGCTTTTCATGACTTTACAGTTTATCCATCTTTCTATTGTCTTTTATGTTGTTATTCTCTGTGTAAAGTTTTCTTTATCTTTCAAATTCTTACCTAAGATTACATTTACTACATAATCTTTAAGTCATGGTACCTGCTTAACCAGCCAGGTAGTAAGGACTGTTAATATAAAAAGAATATATTGTACTATTCAAAATCAGGAGGCCACTTTCTAAAATCACTGTTGGCAGGGCTAAATACGTTGTGGGGCCTAATCTCAGTTTTTCTTGGTAAGTTGTCTTTACACTCAAATGATGAACTTGGCAATATTACAGGAAAAATGAAGACATTAACTGCAGCTTGCTTTCTTCGTGTTCCTTAACTAACTCAGATGCATTGCTAAGCAGATCCATTACACCCAAGACTGGTCTCAAATACAAAACTGAATTGAATTATTATTTCTTTTAGTTCATTTAGCTTTTTTTCTGAAGTTTTGTAACTGATTTTAGTGCTTTATGTGAATATTGAATTGCTGAGATTAACTATGCTGTGGTTACTACTTGTCTGCATTAACAGCTATTAAAGAAATTTCATAGGCATTCTTATTATGTGCTTATGTGTAGAGATTTAAATAACCTTTATTAACGCACTTCATTGAACAATAACATATGTTTTTAAAATGTCATAAATGCAGAGAAATCTTAAGTACCACTGAAACGCAACGGTCACCATTTATAAACTCAGCAAGATCATTTGCCATGCAACTGCATCTTAAAGCTGCCTTTAATTCCTATGCTATGGGTAATACCGTAGTAACCTGATAAGAGATCGTTCATTTGATCTTGTGTTAAATGACTGTAGGGATTCTAGAGTCAAAATTATGTAGTAATGATTTTTGAAGGACAAACCACTCTTTCAATTATGTTCTAATAAAAAGCAGTATGAAATGGAGTTGGAGAGATGTGGTTGTTGGGCAGTTGTTATCCAATAGTGACCTCTGTCATTCATGGTTTGCAAGTTAATCTCTTCACCAGCAAAGAAGGAGAAGATAGAATGAAAGGACAGATAAGTAGTTTCAAAATTGGTTAACCCAGTTTTCCAAAGGATATTTCTGGGGAAGAAGTTGACCTGTTCAATTGCAGAGCTATAGTTCAGAGAAACCTTCCCAAACCTGAGGGTTCAGCAAATTAAAGTCCCCAAAAGTTCAGCCAGACCAGCAGGGTTGTGGAGCAAGGCCATCACCACCTGTCAATCAGTGCAGCTGGGCACCTCACCGAGCAGCAGATAGTGGTGAAGGACCTGGGCATTACAGGAGGCATCTAACTGGGAGCACGAGGCAAGCGCTGCACTTGTGAACAAGTCAGGTAGCCCATGGGCTACCAGGATTATGGCTCAGCAGATCTAGGACAGCTCTTGCTCTTCTGTACGCTGAGGCCACAACTGAAATGTTGCATCTAGTTTTGGATTCTTCAATTCAGGAAGGATATTGAAACACTGAGGCAAGTCAAACATCTGATTTGAGCCTTGTTTCTTCTGCTGAGGAAGGGAATCTGATAGCAGCAATAAATCCCACTTTGAGTGAGATACTGGACAAGATAATCTCCAAAGGTTCCTTGGAACTAACATTTTTATGAATATATGATTCTTTTACCTGAAAGAATAAGCATGTATTATTTTATAGCACTCTAGCTATATATATATATATATATATATTTCCATTTTGTTCTCTGATCCACAAAGCAATGAAGCATATGCATAATTTTAAGCATGCATCATGGCAAGATGCACAAAAGTACCTCAGAACTGCAGCACTTAAGTGATTGCTAAATTGACCAGAATCTTTTAAGATCTGAACTAACTATGTATTTTCAGGCAAGATATTTTTGATAACAATTTTTTGATCCTTAAGGATACTAACATGATTTTAAAAGGTTCCCTGTGGGTTTTCCAGCAACACTTGGATAACATTCAAGGCCATGGATTCAAATGTGCTTGAAATTATGCAATGTGCTCTAACTTTTTGCACAAAGCTTCACTTCAAGCACTCTGCTACACCAAGGGCAAAATAAAATCTTTACAGATTTAAGCCATTTGTTGATTCGACTAGAAGTTAGATACAAACTTTTTAAAATTATTATTTAAATAAGTGATGTGGTGTAATCACACAAGCTTTAGTTCAGCTCACTCTAAACTCTGCATATAGAAGAACATGGATTGTAGGTAGAGAATTGATTTGCAAAGTGTATGCAATAGTTCCCCTGGAAACACATACCTCAACTAAATGCTCTCTTGGCTGTTGCTGGTCTGCCTGACAGTTATAGACAAGGGTTATTTATATGGCTGCACAAGGGTCTGTAAATTGTAGAGAGCAAGATAGTCTTTCAGTGGACAATAGGTTGTTTCATTATATCGGTGTTTTCTAATGGTTTGTTCTCTTCAAAGAGCTGCACAAAAGCTAAATTCTACTTCGCTGTTGAGTAGCTTAATCTATTATTTGGCCTCAATAATGTTATTTGGAGGTAAGTCTTAGAAAATGCCTTAAAGTGTAAGAATGGAGGAATAATGTGGTGTTGTAGGTGTCAGTTTGATATCTATCACTGTGAGAAGTTTAATACCTTAATCTTCATTTCATTCTAATTGATGAATCTGCCTTATGTTTGAAAAGCCCTAAATTACAGATGCTTATGTGATGGAATAGCTGTTGTCAAAGTATGGAGGAAAATGGCACCCTATTGTTGCAGTCCGTTGAAAACAATTTGTTGAAAATTGACTTTGAATGTTTGTACTGGAGGTCAGAGTTCCCTTTAGAGGGTTCATACTTCCATAGAAATATCTAGAAGTGCCACAGATAGTGCCTTGCTATTAAATTAATGATTTTGATATAAATACGTACCTGCCAGTGGTTTTGATTCATTAAAATGGGAAAAAATAAGTGGAGCAAAACAGCTGGGACAATTTCTAAGTAAATTCATCAGTCATTCAGGAGCTATGCATTTAAAATAGCTATAAATAATAGAATGTTCCATCTAAAAGGAAGTCTTTTATTGATGTGTAAGTACAGTGTCACCCTGAAATTTCTTTTTTAACTTAGTGTTTCTGTGTGGTTAGAATCAGATCAGGCAAATTAGTTATTTTTATTTTTTCAACTTTACTTTAACAGCATTATTTTGGATGGTGTGTGCACTGAAATTGATCCACGCAGTTAAGCTTTAAAATGACGTTCAGGTGATAAATAATTGTTTTAGAAACTGTGTGTTCACTCAAATTTTTATTACTGTCTTGGAGATTGGAGACTGACAAAATAATGGGCTAACTTTTCTGTTTCCTACTGGTACTTGTCAATTCCCTTTCCTCATATCCTTGTAATATATTATATCCTTTTAAATATCTTATTTCCTTACTGCTGTTTGTGTGACTACTGATCCTACAAAGGTTAATAGGTGGATGGAAATGGGCAGAGAGAAACTGAGAACCCAGTTTTTGCTTTTTAATATGTATTTTCAGTTCTCTAAGGTTTTCAAAGGAGACATAATAAATTGTTTATGTGGACATAATGAAACAAATGCTTAAGTTTTTGTGTTTGATGGTTTTTAATTTATTTTGATAGATAAAAAGATGGCCTATCACAAAGTGAATGCAGACCAGAGAGCACAGGGGCATTCTCCATACCTTGACAACGATGACCTCCAGGCCACAGCGTTGGAACTGGAATGGGACATGGAAAAAGAGCTGGAGGAGCCTGGCTTTGACCATTTCCGACTGGATGGTGCGGTCCAGCATCATCTAGGAAACTCTCAGAGCCCTGACCTTGATCTTGAGCCCATCCAGCCATCAACTTCTCCTAAAGGAAGATTCCAGCGGCTTCAGGAAGACCCTGATTACATCTCACACTACGCAAGACAGGCACCAAAGAATAACCGCTGCAACTTTTTTCAGATACTGAAAGTATTTTGCACTGCTTTGATTGTATTTATTTTTGGAGTTGTGATAGGATATTATTCAGGCAAGAAATGTCCTTCTCCCCCAGCATCTCCAGAACCAAATAACCCTCATATCTACCGTGAAATCCTCAAGGAAATCAAAGCTGAAAATATTCAACACATTTACAGGTATGTACCTTAACATTTTTTCTCTAAATGCTTTCAGGTGCTAATGTTAAGATTTCCTTTGATTTGTTTTACTTACAAAGCTTGAATTTTTCTACATGTGTTCAGTAGTCTCATGATACTTGGGAAACTTTCAGTTATGTATGGGGGGGTGAGAATGAAACTCAAGTGATTTTGATAGTGGTGTGGATTTGTATTAGTTGTGCTGCTATGGAAATATTCTTATTTTAAGAGGATGATCATTTTTGCTCCAATAATGTTATGTTGCTGAATAGTACCTTTAATGTACAGGAATTGAAAAATGTGGACTATGCAAAGTGAATATGGAAGGTACCAGCTTTCCTAGATCTCGTCAATCATCAAATAATGTTGAAAAGCAAGGCTATAGATTGTGACTTGTAATATTTGGTGTTTTAAGATACTTCCACTTAATCTCTGGCAAATACATGAATCCTTGCTTTTGTTTTTCAGTCTATAAGGGGGAATTAAACCTTTCGTCTGCATGCGTTTAGAGGGAAAATTGAAGTCTGAACTATGAAAGGTTGTTGTTTGTTTTTAGAACACAGGCAGATAACTCTTTCTCCCAAATTGTTTAAAATAATTACTGAATTGAAAAAGCAATGTTTTAATCCACACTACCTACTTTATGGATGTGGATCTGAAGTGTTATAAAATGTCTACTGAAACCCTTAATTGGGTTTGATTTTTTTTTTCCTCCATACAGAACCTTTTCACTGATTTGAAAGTTTATAACATTTTGGTATGAGAGTAGACTTTCCTTTAGCAGTGAATGGGGATAAAACTATGTTTTCCTGTTTTCCTGCCAACTTTATAGACTGCCTGTCTATATGAAGAAGGAGTTCAGCTTACTTTTGGCTTCTTGAAGTGACCCAGAGCAGTGAAAGTTCCTCTTGCATGGTAAAGGAAATGCATTACAGATTTTTTTTTAATCTGTATCCATTCAGAAGTGGCAAAATTTATATACTCAAGATTAGGAAGGATTGTTGTAGAGGATATCCAAAGATTTGGTCTGGATATTTCAGAAGTAAATTGAAAGTAACCAATGAAGTATTCTAATATAATTTGTTGCTTTTATTTTTGATAAACCTGATCTGAAATCCTTGAAGTGGTCAGTACCATGTTTTGAGACAGCACTGTTACTAAATACAAGTTAAAGAACAAAAAAATTTTCAGCTTTCATGTGCTGATCTGACTCTACTTTATGGATCCAATTATTTTCATAATAAGAAACTTTATAATGTGACAAGCAATGGTTATTCTGAATGGTAAAAATTTAACCTACTATGCTCAGAAAGGAAAGTAGACCGAAGTGTGTCATTAAGCTTAGTCATGAACAAAGTATTTACATAAACTGGATTCTACTGATTATTACGTGACGATTACAGAGAAGTCTGTCAGTTTTGGGATAGTATTCCATTACTTTGGTTTTGATTGAGAATAATTTACCATTTTATTATTTTGAGAAGTGATTTAACAACATTCTGTTATTCCATCTCTTTTCAAATTATTTTGGCTAGGGATTGAGATGTTAATAAGAATCTCAATGTATATGAGTTATATAAATGCTTTGCATCTTACAAAACTTACATAGTTGCACACATTTAATTAACATAGTTTGTAGGACTTCATTATTTTTTTCAACATAATTTCTGCAAATGTAATCAAGGATTATAATTAATTGCATTACTTATCAGTTCTATGTATAAGTATATAATCAATGTGTTTAGTATACTTCATTACCCGCAAGATTTTTCTTCACCCAGCATTTTGATCTGAGAAATGTTTTATTGCATATTCTGTTAAGCTGCTTTCCCTCAACATCTGTTTGGCTAGAGTCAGAGCTGTTGCAATGAAAACTGCATATATGTAGCCCCACAAATATAGAACCTGCAACATATGTTTCTTGAGGGGGAAAAAAAACAACTGACAAGATCAATATATGTTATTGTAAAACTTCTTTCAAAGTAATATACTTTGAATTACTTGGAATAAGTGGCAGCTGCTTAGCTTGCAATTTCTAAATGTTACTGAGAATGACATTAATTTAATTTTCTTAGCTTACTACTTAGATCAGACTCAATAATGGTAAGAGATTTTGCTAACAGTCCTGATAAAGGGCTGGGAAGAAAAATGCGTAAAAGACACAGCTGTCCCAGTCCTATTACCCAAGTAGACATCACCTTAATGTGCTTAGAAGTCTGGAGTGGGAAATTTCTGTTGAGATGAACTCTGCTGCAGTAAGATGATGTTTTGAGTATTGGGCTGTAGCCTATAGGCTATAAAAGAAGTTGCCGAAGTGCACCAGGGGACTTCTGTTGATTTTGCTGGGATATGGACTGGATTCTGTGCATGTTGAATGGAGGATCACATAGGGTGACAGTAGTTTGTCTGCAAAGTTTGATTAAATGGGAGATATAGGCATTCCTGTCATCTCCCTTTTTGGCTCTTTATGAGAGCTCATTTGCTGCTCTTCTGTCTGTCCCCTCTGCCATTTTTTCCTGGCCTACTTTTAGGAAAAGACAAGGGAAAAAATGAGACAATGATAACGCGCTGGTCTGGAGTTAGAGGGAAGATCATCACTAACTTCAATGTTGCTCTCATTAACCAGCAAGATTTTATTCATTAGAGGGAAGATTGTCACTAATTTCAATGTAGCTCTCATTAACAACCAAGATTTTGTTTGCCATAGATGTTGTGAAGCATTTATCTTTAAGAATGACAAACATTTGAATTTTGTGCAAATTAAACTTTGCTGGATTGCCAGTTAAGGTTTGAGTTGAGTATTATTAACAAACTAAAAGGACAAGACAACAAAAGCACAAATAGTAGCATGAATACAGTCTCCCCAAAGACCCCTAGTATTATAACTACTACTGACATCTTTCTCTTAAAGAAAATACATTGTTTAACACTTTTAACGGTACAAAGCACTTCAATAGGGGAAATAAAAAGATGGTATTTTTATTTTGAATGAAATTATTTCAATGGTGTTGCTCCAAAGACAGATAAAAGTGAGACAAAATCCTAATTTGCTTGGGAAATATAGGGTTGCCATATTTATTTTATTGGAAGTTGTAATTTTTGGGTTGACCTCTGTAAATTAGCTCAATAGAGAGATTCATGTTGAATGGCAAGTGTAAATAAAAATGTACAGTTGTGTTGTTGTCAGTTATAATTCTACGTATACCTTATTTATGAGATTGATTAATTCTCAAACATTATTTTAAAAATTCTCATAGCCTTATGCTGCTTTAATGTGCTGTTCCTTTCAACAGTAACAGGTCTCAGTTACTATTGGTTTTGCAGTCATGCTATGGCAAAAAATGGATATGTTTTTCATGAAGAACAGGGGCCTATAGACGGAAGACTTTTTTGCTCTTCTCTTCATCCAGTCCATCAGGCTGCTCTTACATTTCAGCTCTGTGTTTCATTCTATATATCCTCGCTCAAATGCTTTCTTTGGTATGACTTTTTTCTCCCTCGAGCAATAGGGAGGTTTAAATCCCTTTGTAATGCATCTAGTTATAACTAACTGTCCTTTGGAGACATATCTGTTCCTTCTTCCAGCTGGTAATATCACCTGCGGAATCTCACAAATCCATCTCTGGCAAGAATTGATTTGTCACCGGTGTCTGGTGCTATCCATAGCTTCAGCTTAATTCTTCAAAGCGCTGTGGGAAAGTAGACAGCAGCAGCTCTCCTACACGGTCATTGCCAAAGAAACAAAAGTTCCCTATGCAGTGAGAAAATGAGTTCACTTGTTTATCTGAAAGGGAAGTGAGAAACTTCTTTCCACACCCAAGCGTTTGTTGTCCCTCAGTAGTTATATTCATTGCTGTTAAAACCTTGGAACATTGAGCCTTTTTATTGTGCAAAGCCTGTGAAACACCTGGGAAGCAGAGACCAGAACTTCTCAGAAAAGCTGAATTGCCGATATTTGGACATGAATTAAATTTCTAAGCTGCTTCTTGGAAAAACTGAATTTGTTGTTCCAGGAATGGGAAATCATGGCAGGAACAGACCATCACCTTCCAAAGGGAAGAGTATGAGGGGACAAAAGGAGAAATAACTGTCTTGTGCTCAGGAGCTGGAGCTGCTTCCCCTAGCAAAGCCAATTCCGTCCCCACTGTTAATTAATAGCTACGTGCTGATGTATTCATGGGTAAATAGCAGACCTAGATCACGTCTTGCTTTACCTGGGATTTTGCTGTTTTTGCTGTCATCTTTCTGTCCACTCTATGCGAGCAAATTCTCTGACTTTTGTCATGCCAGCACATGAGAAATGCATTGCAAAAATCAAGTCCATGGGAACTCATCCTATCCATGGCTGTATATCAGTCTTGGATATTTTTTATTGTTAGACTGAATCTGAAGTCCTCCCTGCTACATCTTTAGAAATTGATATTGCCACATTCCTGGGTAACCAGGAGCTCAGCAAACTCCGGATTTATGTCCTTCCCACAGTTTGAGTAATCACTTGGGATTCTCTTTATTCACATGATAATTTTCAACATGTATTTATAAGTACAAAGACCTTTTTGAAAGGAGATAAGAGTGATATCAAACAAATGAAAGCTCACCCTTATCCTCCTGCTACCTCACCAGTAAAGAATGGCTCTGAGAATGTGGAGTCATATCTTTTGTGCATGAAAGATGCCCTGTATGACCTGAACTATTATCTGTGGAACAGTAACTTGATAAATTTAGGCTTCAAATACCCACTTATGTCTAATATGATTTTTCCTTTGCCTCAAAATAGTTTGTATTTGTACTTCAGAGGTGTTAATAGAAAAGCTTGTCTATTTTATAGTTTTCATTGGTTTCACTTGATTCACCTTTTTTATTTTTTTGAAATTGCTGAACATAGCTCTTTCATTTGTTTGTCTGTAGATGGAAGAAGGATGCATTATATTGATATATAATGTTTGACAAGGAGGTGTAAGTTTGTTCTCCTAGTGTCAGTTACAGCATATGCTTATAAAATTCCTCTTCCTTTTGGAAGAAATGTCTTAGCTTATGGTTTATTCAACATCATAAGGACATGTTTTATGTTTCAAGGCCACTGTGTGGTTCACTGAAAACAATGTTTCCTCTCAGTTGATTATTTTTCTTAATGGTAACCATAAAAAATATATTGAATTTGAGATGTTTGATTTGGGAAATCATTTACAGTAAAGCGTGATTTTTGTATTATAACTGTGTCCTTTGTAAATGAAGTACACAGTGTTGCTTTAAAATATTTTTTCCAAGCAATACACCAGTGTGATATAGTAATGAATTAGATCCAATAAGCTGTATATTCACATTGGCATAGTAAGTAATGAGTCCCTTGATAAATTTCCTTATCTGTCACAGCCCACATGAATGGCTTCTGCCTTATTGCTTCTTTCTCAAAAAACAACATACAGTTCTGTACTTGGAAAAATAGAAAGAAAATCACAACTGGGCCAACTTACCAGTTCAGAAACTCTTTAAAAGACAAAAAAAAAAAAAAAAAAAAAAAAAAGTATTTTATCCAAACCTCTGAGACATTTTAGTAGAAGAAAAGCAGCAGGATTTGTGTGTTGTGTATGATGTCCTGCATGGCTACAAACTGAAAACTGAGAATGATGCTTTTGGGCATTTTCTTATAACACTGTCATTCCAGGTTCCAGGTTGTTTATTTTGTAGAACAGCAAAATGTGTAGATTAGCTAATTGGGAATTTCTGAAGGTTTTTTTTTGTTCATTATTGTTTTTTCTTAAAGGTCTTTTTTTTTTTTTTTTTTTTTTTTTGTGCAGTGTCTGTTTCAATGCAACATTCACAGGCTCAGGGTGGAAACTTGAGGGGGGAAGATGAGGGCTAGACAGCCCAGTCCTGGTGAGACGTGACATGGGGATGTGGGGGACTGAGGGTCACAGTCCTACTCTGCTTTTATATCTGAGCGTTGGTCCAGTGCCTCACATTTTCTGGTAAAAAGGAACACCTGTTTATGATAGGCATTAGAGTGGAAATGAATTTTGCTCTGATGACTTCTTTTTGGACTGTGTAATCTTACATTTTAAAATTAGAGGTTACCTTGCCAATTTGCCTTGAATTCATTAAAAGCAGAAGTGTGGTTAGGGTTTAGAGAGAAAACCAATTTCCATAGCCATTAGATATCTACCTCTTTACCATGACTGCTGAAAAGTGGGGGGCAATTTAGACCCAATTAGAAACAGCAATTCTGAGCAATGACAAGTACTACTTTTTCTAATAGCCGATGCAATGAGCTGTGCCAGCATGGGCGGGGGAGTAATTTGCTTTTCAAAGGGTTTAGGATACCTTGCTCTAGTCTGCTCCAGCTACTGGATGGAACAGGGAGGGACTCACAATTCCCCTAATCTTCCTGTTTTCAGATTTTCAGGACAGCCCAATGTCCCCCAGGTCTTGTGCTGCTCTTTACCTGCAGCTGCTTGGTGTTTTTTTTGGAAAGCTGAGGATTTCTGAGGGTTATTTCTGTTGCAGCATGACAAACTGGAACAGACTGTAAATCATCCATGTATCAGGAAGTGGTATTGGTTTTTGTACTGTTGGGTGTACCTTTTTAAAAACTTCTGGTAAGTAGTAGGCTCTGTACTAGCCTATACCTGAAAAAGTAATTTAGACGTTTCTGAGTGATGCTGACACTAACGCTGGCTAAAAGGCAATATTTACAGGCAAAAGTCTTGTTTATGTTGCCACTCATCAGTTTTATAGGCATAACCAAACCATACTTCTTTCAAGAGAAAAAAAATGAAGAAAAGAAATCATTCATCCTGTTGAGATGACAGCCAGTTTTTATTGTAGGCCAATTACTTCCAATGTGGAAATATAGGGGACATGGAAATTGGACCAAGTACTTCTCCATTGCCCAGTATTTGCACCTTAATACAAGGAGAATCTGCAATTTTGGCTAGTGGTCCCAGGGACATACTTACATAGATACTGAGAAACAAACATTCCAGAACAAAAACTCTTGACAGTTTAATTACTGGCACTAGATGCGTTATCTACTAATTGCCTGAACAACGGGAAGAGTTCGTTCCTGCTGAGGTAACTGTATTGGCGCTCAACATCTCAGCGTGGTGCTGTGCCTAGAGGGTGGCTGTTTTCTCCGGGGATGAGATGGTGGCACAGGGCATTGCAAACTCTAAATTTTGTAAAATTTCTAAAGCACCAAGCACTAATAAATTCCTGTTTAGGATGCATCTCTCATCAGCAGACTGTAAAACTGAAGTCTATTGGTACTCTTGAGATGCAGGATTTGAGTGGAGTGCTGCAATTCCATGGTATGCACTGCAACAATTAGCAATTAGTTTCCTGCCTGTACACATAAATCAAATTAACAAAGCCTCGAGGGGAAAGAGTTTTCTCAGCCCTGTTTGGTGGTGCTCTGACATCTAGTTCCCTACAGTCAGCACCTATGACAGCTATTTACTAGAAGCCTGCTAATAAGTCAGGGCTGTTACCAAATTCACTGAGACCAGCAGGACGGCAATTTGTTGTGCAGTATTGGGTTACTGTTCATGCAGCATCCGTAACTGAAGGCTGCTAAGGAGCAATGCTAGGAATCGATCAGAGATAATGAAATTGATATTGTCTGAATAATAATCAATTTTAATAATAATCTTCTACAATAGTCTTGCATTAAGGGGCTTCTATTCTCAGTGCAATTCTCTTTGAAAGCTGATGAGTTTCTGAAGTGTTGTAGTTGCTGTACTGAAGCAAATAAAATGTATTTAAAAGTTCAGCCTTTTCCTAGTAATATTGGGACTTGCATGTTGATACACTTTCAAAATTAAACAAATTCATTTGATGGGGTGTTTATTTTAGAATTTCTTTAATACTGTTTATGGACAAAAAGTTAAATAATTCAGGAGGTCGGTATGTATGCTTAATTTTTTTATTATTTTTATTTTTTGGTCTCAATAATGGATAATCTTTAAACATGCATGAAGTCTCATCCTTCATATAAACTAATCTTTCCCTTGGACACATTTAATTGACACAAATTTACATACAGATGATTTCTTCATGAACTAGTGCCTGTCCACGGTAAAACGTTGTGTCTGCACTTATTTGCTGAGAAAATTTTAAAGGGTGAAAAGGTTGAAATATTCCAGTTAGATGGAAATATCCCTATTCTTTTTTTTCTTTTAGTAAAAAGATTAAAAAGTGAAAATCAAACTCAAGTATCACTATCAAAACAGTGTTCTGACATCTCAGAAGTAAAATTGTTTGGAAATCATGACTTTAGTAGTTTTATTCCTAGTTGGGAATTCTGTATGTTCATTGATATTTCCTACCAAAGCAAACTGGTCTTCAACCAGCTTGATGTCTTAGTTTATCTTTTGTGAAAGTTAGTTGTTTAAGAAGATTGAGAAAATTTAACAACTTTCATCTTTTCAGCTGTTGCACCATTTTCTTTCTTTTCTTTTCAAAGAGACTCCCTTGTACCAGTGCTCTCAGAATCATAAAAGCTCAATATATGCCAGAGTCTACGGGTCTTTGATTTTTAGTGAGCAGGTTAACATTTGAGGGGTTTGTTTGTTTTACTTTTTTTAATAGGTGCTCAAACTTTGTTAGCTAGCAGGCTAATAAAGTAGGTTGTGTGAGGCTTAAGGGAAAAGGTGACTAAGCTTGTGATATATACTTAATACACCCATATAGCATGCTCTGTGCAATAACACATTTTGCTTTTTTTCAAGTGCTGAACTGGAGAGTACAGACTGGAGAAGCCCAGGAGTTCTTCAAAACGTGAAGATGGGAGACAGTGGGAGGAAGCATTGATAGTTTAAAATGAATAAGGAGTCTGTGAAAATGTCACCTTTCACGGAAATCATTTTCTTTATTCCAGCAGGGCAGCTGCAATTTAGCAGAGAGCTCACATATTTATGGTTATGATTGTGGCCAAGGCAGGAGCATGTTCCCAGCGGTTCTGGAATCTGTTTCCTGTTGAAGCGTACGTGAGCCAATGCTGATGCAGTGCAGATTGAGACCATTTAATTATTTAAATAGCTGGGTGAGTGCTATTTGTGAGCAAAAAGTGGTAGCTCTGGGAAGTTGCTTGTTTCATGGCCATTTGTTAGCAACAGTTACTGAATGCTTTTATCTTTAATAAATGCCAACCTAGGTGATGGGCCCTGTGATGTACATTATTAAATACATAGACAAGCTTAAAAAAAGGCCATACGGTCATGAATAAAGTTACTATTCCCTGTCAACTATTTAGGGAAC
This sequence comes from Heteronetta atricapilla, assembly GCA_011075105.1. NCBI lineage: Eukaryota > Metazoa > Chordata > Aves > Anseriformes > Anatidae > Heteronetta > Heteronetta atricapilla. The sequence goes on along the minus strand of CM021739.1, from coordinate 19,946,126 downwards.
AAAGCAAGAAACTGAATTATTCATGATATGCTCAGTGTAAGGCAAATGGAACCTGCTGCTGTGTTGCTAGCAATGCAAGGAGTGACTTAAAAATACAAATGGTTTTCTTCTGTTTCATCATGCTTGTTTTTCTTCACTAATATTTCTAGAAATTATTTAAGGAAATTAAACTGTGACAAAAACGAAGAGTTAAGTCTCTGCAGTTCCTCAGAATCCTAACACAGAACCTCTGGGGGATTTTGTTTCTAAATTATTCAGCCTACATGCTACAAAGATAGATAAGACATTGTGTTTTAGAAGTGAATACAGTCATTCCTTTTGTTCACATAGAAAACTTTTTTAAGAAAATTGACATAAGTTTTGTAATGACTGTTTCCTATAGACAGAAATATAGATATTTATATCGCTACCTATTTGTATATGGGGTTTTGTGCATATGTGAACACATACATCTACTTTTGCATACTAGCTGAAGTTCTGTCACACTACAAATCTCAAAACTTTCATATATTTATTTTAACGTTCAGTATCACTTCTGTCTGTGGTTGTGGCTGAAACCTGATTTCCATTCTAATCCCAGGCCCGGAGGTGTTTCAAGTATTTGTAAGTCCTTTGAAACCACAAGAACTCAAATGCAACAACGATTGTGTTATTGTAGTCAGAGGACAGACAGAGGAGTTTGGGTCTCAACTCCTTGATTTTTTTTTTTTTTTAATGTTGGTAGTATTTGTTTAGCACTAGATGAGAAATAAGTTGAACATAAGTTGAAGGACTCAACTCCTTCATATTGAAATAGGTATTATGTAACATAAAATATTAAGTGCAGAAATACTTCCATGTAAAAATAGGTATGTGGGCTCCTTTGTCTGGTGTGGGAAAATAATATAGGAAGAACCAATGAGTGAAAGAGGAAGTATTAAATTAAAAATAAAAATAGTAGAATCATAGAAAGTCTTGTGTTAGAAGGAACATATACATTTACATGCACATCAAAGGCTCAACGCTACAATCTCTGCCTCTATTTTGTCATTTATGGTCAGGTAATATCAGATTCTTCAATTTTTCATCAATTGGCTTCTAAAAAAAGGCAATGAGATTTCTCTGATAGAGGATGCTAGCATTAAACTTAATTTTTGGAGTTACCACTTACATTCCTTTATTATGGAGCTACTTTAAATAGGTTGTCTGAGAAGGCTTGATATTAATACTCTGTTTTCATTAATAAACTGAACTAGAACAGAGGATTTGGAGCTTGGCAGGAACAAAGCTGAGGCCGAGTGCAGTGCTGTCACACTTCTGCTGGAACATGCACAGAGCTGTTTATAGCACCGCAAGGCCTTCGGGGCATTATCTTGGATTTGCAGCTCTCAACTGGCAAAACTTTTTTTTTTTTTTTTTAAAGAAAAAACAACACACACAAAAAAAGACACTGTTAAAACAAGAATCATTTGGAATTATTTCAGAAATACAAAGCTAAATAAATTAAATGCTACTTTAGTCTTATGGATTTGGAAATCGGTTTTACATGCTTTCGTCACATCCTGACTGGATTAATCTAACTCTTTTTACAGTTCTGCCAGCGTTGCCATTGCAGAAATTGCAGCATGTACAGATTGTGGATGTAGCAATGATCAGTGCTTCCCTGAGGAAGAGCAAGGCTCACAGAATTTTAAGTCTCTTTTGTGTGTGTCTCATTTTCTCCTGACTTAGTATGTCTGGAAGTTAAAAAGGTCTCACAGTCTGAGAAACAGTTAATTGGATCAGGATGAATCATTCCCTGGATTAAATGTTGGAGGTATGTTTGGATCCCATCCCCTTTGTTAATGTAATTAAGGCTGACATTAAAGATCGAATTATCCTTCACAAAATTATGGCCTCAGGTAAGTGAGAAACACTCCAGGGATGTTCCTGTGTAGTACTGTCCTTGCCTTGCTGAGAAGGCCTCGAGAGCCCACCAGAAAATCCCAGATCCCTGTGGTGCCCTGGCCTGCAGGGCTGTGCTCTGAGGTTCAGCCTTGAAACTTGTTCAGCCTTGAAACTTGTGCTGTCCTGGTGCCTGAAGCGTGCACGCTGCCATCGCTGAGGCACGAGGTGCATGAGGACTCCCCTCAGGGAGGCGTGTTGGCTTGAGCCGGCATGCCACCACCTTTTTTTCTGCTCATCATCCTAGACACAGATGGTGTGCTGGGACACAACGAGAAAGCTTATTGTGTTATCTTGTAAATTCATGAAAAGCTGTCCTAGCAGCCTAGTGAGGTACAGAGAGAAATGTTTGCTGAATCTGATGAGTGTAAGGGGCTTCACCCATAGGGGCTTGCTGCTGCTCTGGCAAACTGGTGATTTTCGAGAGTGGTTTTTGGTTGGGTCAAGATTTTTTTTTAGTGGAAATGAAGAATTGCCATTCCCAAATTTAAATATTTTGCCAGTGGGCTGCCTTTCCTCAGCTTCTTGTTCTGACCCACTTCATGGACGGCCTCAGGTCTGTCCAGGGTGCCAAGGCTGAGCTCCTCCGTGCACAGGGTTGGACACCACAAGGGCCTGAGAGGCTGCTCCTGAACCACCTCTGCTGAAGGCCGTTTGGTTTCTGCACAACACCAGACTCTCTTGAGATCCAGTCCTATTTGCTTCCTCTCAGATAAAACCAGCTAACGTTTCCAAACCATCTTTCAGCATGAAAGGATAATTTTCTTTATAAATTTACCCAGAAATTATTTTAAATTAAAAAAAAAAATCAGGATATTTGAGTTTGGGTTAGTCAGTAACTACGCTTCAGTCTACCCCCCCCCAAAATAATGTTAAGATTAGGTTATATACTGGATCTCTTCATGGATAAGAACATTCTAACTCCTTTTATATGTTGTATGTTAAAGACTGGTTGCAGGCTGCATTATATGATGCAATTCTTATGTCAGCAAAGATACAAAACATTTAGATAAAGATGAATAAGTATTTATGTGTCATGCTATTCATTAATGTCATGAATAATGACTGTGACTGGGATGAGAGTGGTGATATTCCACCAAAAAGTCATCTCTTACCTCAGAGGAAAAGTTGTTACTTTTTCTGGAATTAGGGGAAAAGTGATTTTACACAGACATTTTGTAATAATTGTCGTAAGGCTTACTGTAGTTTGTAAGCAAACCATTTCCTGGTTTCTTGTGGAGAACTACAGTACAGCTTGTAAATAGTTCCGCTGAAATAATAATAAAAAAAATAACTTCAAAGAAATAATGCAGCCTTACAGAAAATGACAGGGAGGTTATTTGAGAAGCAGTGAAAGTGTATCATAATGCTGCTTAAACATAATCCCTTAAATAGATGACTCTAGTAATGGAAAATTAGTGTTCTTTTCTAGATTCAGCTCCAGCTAAAGGATGAATCTTTATGCCTTGTGTATTGCAAACAATATATTAGCTTCTCATTAATTGAGAATGCTAAATGAGAATTAAAGCTTGCCAGAAAAACTCTTATTTATCTTCGTATCTCCCCCACTCTCATACGATGTTTCAAATCATGGAAGTATTGAATTTAATCAAGTTTTGTTCATTATTATTATAGCTGTAAGGGAGATGATCTATTACTGTTAGCATATGTTTGAGACAGTATTTAAACTGGCCTGGTAATATTTGAAAATACATGGTAAAATCAAATGATTTTTACTTGCACTCTTATTTGAGCCCATAAAGCTAGCACTAACTTTGAGAGATACTGTATTCTATTAGATATGGAAAATTAAAGTGAATATTTGCTTACAGCTAATTATATGGCTCTGATTTTATGTAGTAAAGCTCTGCAGAGAAGTCCTCATTTGATCTTGAAGGCAATGTAACAGAAATTGCTTTTCAATTGCTTTTTCCCTGTTTGCCAAAAGAATTCCAGACTTACTGAAAATGTTACGTCTTATCAACCCTGAATTACATGCAAATGTTAAAATACAACTTAAAATAGTACAATGGATTTAACTTAGCTCTCTGTGAAAGTAGATTTAAACGTTTGGTTTTGATTCCAATTTTTCGTTGCCTAATATACACTTACTTTCCTGAATTTCCCAAAGATCTTCTGAATTTACAAGATTGTAACTGAGATCAGTCTCCTTTTTCAATTGAAGTAATATAAAAGCTACATAATTTTGAGATGGGTCCCAGGCAGAGCAAATCAGACTGCCTATAACATTGGTATGTGCTTGTTTTTTTTTTTTTGTTGTTGTTTGTTTGGTTGGGTTTTTTTTGAAATCTTTAGAAGAGTTTCTGTGCATAGGACAGGAATAACTAAGACCATGGAAGTACAAATTTTAAAGATCTGGCTTGTCAGATATATAGGCTGTAAACTCTGAGGTAGTGAATGCTTTTCTTACCTGTATGAAAACACTGTAGTGGCCTGTACACTGTAGTGGCCGTTCTTGCAGAATCTTAAATTCCAATTCTGCTTCCAGTTTTGAAGTACTAAAATGCCAATAACCAATAGTAACAGTGTCTTTCCTTAACAAATAAGTGACTTGTCAGACCTCATTTGGCGTTTGTGCAAAATGCTCTGGGACAGCCGTTAGAAAAAAAAAAAAAAAAAAAACAAAACCTTTCTGTAAATGTAACTGTCCTGCTGTGTGCCTGTCATGTGGTTCCCAAAATACTTCTGCACCCCAAGGGATGCAAGGTGTGTTACTGAGGAGGCCAAGAGGACCTGGACCTCCTGCCTGGCCACATCCCTTTTGGATGGCAGGGGAGCGGTGCCAGCAGCCAGAGATGCCCTCCCAAGTGCTCTGTGCGCTCCTGGGAAAGCAGCAGCATGGCTGGGCTGGGCAGGCAGGGGACGGAGTGTCCCAGGCTGACATGAGCAGACGGAGATGCAGCCAGGTAGGAAAGGGAAGGCTCGTCTCTGGCAGGTTCTGGAAAAGAAAGGGTGAAAGAAAGTAGTTTGGAGAAACAGGCTTGTTCTTCATACTTGGTTCTGTTTTAAACCTCTTGGTTTCCTAGCTGGGGAGAGTGACATCAAAAAGGTGTTCTGCATCAGGAGTGCTTCAGGCATGTTTTTGAAAGATCGTTACCCTCTGGCTATGGTTAATTTCATTTTAAATATGTTTATTTTTACTTTGACAATTCAGCTAGCATTTGGATTGCTTCCCTGTTGAAGATAATTTGATTTCAAATTGCAGCAGTTTAGAGATACGTAGATGGAGGAAAAATTCTTCCATAAAAACTGTATCATATACAAATCAGTGTATTCAGGCAAAGAGTTTGGTGCTAAGTTACAAGTTATGTCTTAAGAGTGAATGATTTATGGCTTCGATATAATATTTTAGAATTCTACTGCACGTGCCTGTTTTTTAACAGCTTGTGTGTCATCCCACTGGCAAAAACGTCATCTGGGTACAAAAGTGAGCGTTGAAGTTAAAACAGGTAACCAGATCCTAATGCAAGAATTGGAGAGAAATCAGTTTTCAGAAACATGTAGTGACACTAACTTTATGTCAGACAAATGCTAAAAACTGATCGGAGTTCTCAGTAGGCCAGCAGAAATGTCATTCCCAGTCAGACTAAAGTGATTACGTTGAACCTGTTTGGATGTGATGCATTATTTGCTGATGCTGTTTTCTTGTTTACATAAGTGGATTTGCATGGGTTGATGCTCCAAATATTGGGCTACTGAAAACCACCTGCATCTGCTGAGGTATTGAGACAAAAACTCTGGAAGCTGGCCAGGTTTCTGCAGTGCTTTTGCTTACGTGTTTGACAGTAACATCTGGTAACGCAGATGCTGAATTCTAGAGAGCCATAATTATTTTGAGAGTAGGGAGAAGTTGTCACACATTGTTATTATCATGCTACTATCACAGGTATTAGAATCAAAGAGATCATTTTGTTCTTTGCTGACAGCATATGTTTTCTCAGCTTTGGAGAAGTGCTATTTTGATGCCATGCAATATGCAGATTAAAAATTACCTTGTTTTTAAGCAGCTTGAAGGTTAAAGAAGAGCAAAAAAATGTAAATGCAAAGTGTTTTGTTTCTTCAGAATATCAGTTCCATTGCAATTGTGAATGCTGCCAAAATATGTCAGGCTGTGTCCCCCTATTTATGCCTCTCATAAATAATACTGTTGGATTTTGCGGAGTAAAAGAAAGTGTCTTAGCTCTGTTCGTCTCAGGTGTCAGGTTTTTGTTTTGTTTTAACTCCCTGCGCATTTTCAGGCACAGTATTATGGGAAAAAATGTGACAGCTGGAATGTGGGGAACTTACATATTTACAGAGGTATTGTAACAAATATTTGTATCTTTACTGAGAGATATAAACTCTATTACTGGATAATTATGGATTTTTAAATTAAATTAGCCAGTTTGATAACAGGAATTTCTATCCAATTGTACAAGAACCGCTTCGCATTGAAAACAGGAAAAAAATGACATTTGTTACTTCTTGATTTGTTTATAGTAAACAGTGGATTTTCTTCTTAAAGCTCTGCATTTGGACATCTGCACGAGTGGAAATGAGCATCTTGTGAAATTTCTCAAGTCTGGTCTGATGCACAGTAATGTTTTAACATTTTTTTCCAGGCTTATGTTTGCAGTAATAACATTTAAAAATTTCTTAGACGACACAAGTTTGTAATGAGGCTAGGAATGAAATCCAAGCATGAACTAAATTTCCTCTCTAGGTCTAGGAACTCAATCAAGTGTACTTAAAAGTCTTTGCAGTATCTAGGACAACTGTGGTTTGTCTTACGCCTCCATCAATATAAAGAGAATTTGATTAAATGGAATTGAATTGAAATAAGAGTCCCAGGATTAAGAATATAAGTACTATAAAGTCTTCCTAATAACTTATTCCACAGTCTCAACCTGAAATTAGTAGTAAGAACAGTTTTATAATAATTGTATTTATTCAGCATTAGATGCTTTGTTTTCTTTAAAATACTACTTTAAACGTCTTAAAGAGAGTGGATATTCATTTGAATGTTTGCTCATTAATTTTGTTTTGCTCTGATTATGGTCTTCCTGGTCTTAGAGTATCACATCACTCCAGGTCATGCTGTTCATCTTGTTCTCTTGCCAGCTATGGGAAAACAGGACTTGCTGCATTGCTGTGTTTCTTGTAATGCTTGTGGCTTTGTATGAGGGGAATGGTTGTAGTCTTTCCCTCCAGTCCCTATACACATGCACACTCATAGAAAAAAGGATTAATTTCTTCAAAGGTTTTTCTAGTCTACTTTGAAAGCTTGGATGTTAGTCATAGGTGAGACATGACACAGGACAAGGGTGGAGATACTCCTAGAGGTGGAAAATGCTTTCGCTTGTGTGTCCTTCACGTGCTCAGCCATACAGAAAATTACTCCAGCAGCAGGAAAGATTTTTCTCCTTGGTCAGAGTGCTGCGGATCTACTTGTTTGTTTGGGCTTTTCATTGCACTGGAAAATGTGGTCTTTTGGACATGTCAATGAGGCATTTTGGGAATCTTCAGGGCAGACTCCTGGGGTCTCAGTGAATAATTTTATTTTACCAGTTACCAGTTGTGGCTAGGAATCACAATGAGTTCAAGTATATGTGATCTGAGGTGGCCTGTCTAGCTTGCCTCCTCTCCCTGGTTCCCTGCCCCCTTTCTCCTTTGTGCTGGCACCTCACCATGGCAGTTTGGCCACATGGTTGAAGGAGCTGATCTACCTGAAAACTATCTTTTTGGTTAAAGTTACTTAAACTTTATTGTATTTTGTATTTTTCAAACTCATTAGCTTTCCTATCCACGTAGCTCTGCAACTGCTCAGGTGGTCAGAAATCATGAAGATGTCATCCCTTAGTTATATTCACAGTTATCTTTATTATTCTTTTTTAGCATTTGCATCTTGATCTGTGAAGAAGAATGAGCTGCTCCTGTTTTTAAAATCTTAGCTATTCATTTTAACAACAAATTTAATGTACACGTATTGAAATTGGATTATAATTGAAAGTATAATTTTTCAATTTCATGACTATTTCTGGAATTATTTTAATTACCTTAAAATTGTTTGTTTGTGGATGAGTAAAATACATTATACATAATAATTCATTGTTCCTTACAAATTTCAATGTGTATAATGTCAGTTTTAATATCTAGAAATACAAACAATGGTTATTATTCTCAGAAACCCAGACTTTTGTGGTTTTTTGTTTGTTTTTTAAGTGATATATTTTGTGATCATGATTACAAAAAATACACTATTCTCCCATATTAAACATTTCTTAATTTTTGGTCTCTTTTTAAATAAGACCACACCTGTAGGAAATCCAGAGGCAGACATTTTGCTAAACCATAGATAAAACTACGGAGTTAACTGTTTACATCTCACTGCCCCTAACTGTAGGCAGCAGTGACCAGTGCTCACGAGGCGGTTGGTGGGCACCTTCTAAGTCTTTCTGATATTACCATCCCGTAGGAAAAATGAGGTCTGTTGAAGCAATAGTAAGATTTGTGCAAAAACTGTGCTGTTTCTCTTGCTGGCATGCAGAAAGCGAAGGCATCCCTCATACAGGAGAAAGGAAAGCACAACTTTGTGAACTTTGCAAAAGACAGGATGGCCAAAAATGTATTTTGCCAGTTATTTTCCAGTAACTTTGGGCACACAACTGTAGGTGTGTTTCCCTTATCTCAAGAATTGAGGGACTTCTAAATGCTGTCATTAACGAACATCTGCCTTAAGACAGAAAGAAAGAGCATGTCAGGTGAAAGAGGACAAGCGATGGAGTTACTGAAGAAGCAAAACATTTTTCAGCATCATAAAGACATGAAATATAGAGATAAGCTGTTCTTTGTTACAGGAGTACTTGAAGATATAAAATCCTGTACTCGTACCTTTAAAATTGACACATTTCTCAATTAACAAAAATGTTAATCATTTAAGATGGTTTTTCTTTGGATGGTGTGAGGTAAAGCTTTAGCAACATGATTATTTCTGCTATGCTATATAATTCATCTACTGCCTAAAAATATTATTATTATTTTTCTATTTTCTTTGCTTGTAATAGAAATTGCACAATGACCTGAAAGTTGCTTTTCATTAACCTAATATAAATCGTGAACATTTCTGCTGGAGTTCCTTTGGAGTCATGATGGAAAGAATTTATACCACCTTTATCCTTTGGTGTATGATTTCTGCTATAAATACTGGTTATTTTTGTGCTGTGTATAATTATGGCCCATAAAACTTTTTTATTATTATTATTTTTTCTTTTAAAAAATATTTTTATATTTCAGGTAAAGTATTGCATTTGTTTTCGGCTATGTCTTTTAGGTTATGTTGTCCCGGGTGGACAGGTTAAGAGACTGCTTCTTGCAAATCAAGGAGGGGGGAGGATGGGATTTAGTGAATTCTGAATGTGTATTCACTATTTTAGTTGGGAAATGTGAAGAGCATGTGCAAGTTGCCTAAAAACTCTGCCATGAATTACTCTGTATCTGACTCCTTGACAGAGTAGCACAGACAAAACATAGCATTGTGCCCATTCACTAAAAGTAAGTGGAAACTTAAAGACAGCTGTATATCTTGCCACATAACGTGGTGCAGTACACTTCTATGTATATGGGAGTAGAGCCTATGCAATTTGCTTTGATTTACAATACCAGCTTTGGTTTTCCTGCTTTGTTCAGGTGCGCAGTTCAGCTATGGTTTTTGCATGGATTAGGAAAAGCGGCTTTTTTCCTTCCTTAAGAGGATATTATTGCAGATGAAAGCAAGTGATGAAGCTTTGAGTCATTGTATTATATGCTTAATCCAAGTGTGGCATCAAAAGATATAGTTAAGTGATCCATGGTGTTGTGGGATTTCTCCTTTGAATGATATAAATTAGGTCTTGATCATGTATGTGTTTGTATGGCGCTTAATGCATCCCGAGAGGGAACGTGGGCAAAAAAAAAAAAAAGGTTACATGGCATGTTTTTGAGGTCTGATCATGATCAATCAGTTGAAGGGGAATGGTGTCACTGTTCTGTAGCAGGACTGGATAATTCATGGCCGTTTTGTAGCTTCTGAGGAAATAAATCATGACTACTGGTGGATAGCATTTCTGCTTACCAGTGGAACTGCATGGCCCGTGCCAACCATTTCTATCCTGCGCCTGCCTTCTCTTGCCCTGCTATTGCAGACAAGGATGCTGTCTTTATGTGGATGATGACTTGCTGAAGTTCTACATATTTTGCATGAGTCAATTAAGGAGTTGTCTCCTGATTTAGGCTGCTAGGAGTGTATTACAGATAAGTACTGCCTGGGCCTTCTCTATGCTTTTGAATTGCGTCCTTAATTTAGATTTACATTTTAGGCTGCACTTACTGCTTGATGAAGAAAATGAGCTTCAAACTGTGCCAGAAACTTGCTGAAGTAATGGAATGCCCTTCGTCTCTTGGAGACAATGTCTTCCAGTAGTTAAGATGGCTTTTTACCTGCTTTAGTAACTCATCAGTGATCTAAGTTTCTTGCTTTTCCACAGTGGTGTCTGCACATTGTGTTGCTTTCTAGTGGTTTGCATTCCTCACGTACTCATTTCCTTGTCTGCCCACTGCTAGTGCCTGGGTTTCCCAGGGTGAGTCATTATGTAGGTTCAGCTTGGCTCTGATGCCAGTGTTTTATTATTTTGCTTATATGTTGCATAGGAATGGTTACCACGAGACACATATTTTGTAACTTCCTGATATGGTTTGTTGATGCAACAAGCGTAAGCAATTTAAAATCATTTTCTGCCCTCTGGTTTTACTGTTGCTGGATGAAAAGGTCTGTTTAGTTTTATTCTCCTTTTCTATTTGTTGAGCACCTTGTCTTTGAACTGTACTTATGCAGTGCACTGGGTCAATTTTTAGTTTTAGATGCTTCTCGGTGGCCCTGATACAACTACATCAGTTAACCCAGGAAAAAAAGAAATGTCGTTTTTACATCTTCCATAGAACTTTTTTCTCTCAACTGCATTACTGTATGTAACCAGGTGAATTCCCATGCCATCTGGCTGGCTGGCATGTCAGCACCCTCCTGGGACGATTTTCTTGCCCCAGTCCATTCCTGGCATTCTCTGCCAGCTTTTTCTCCTGGAAAATGTAGCGGCCATTACTTACTTAATTCTGTAATAAAATCAACATTTGCTGAGCTTCTATTGTTAAAACTCTGCAGGTAATTCCTATTCTACATTTCTCAAAAATAGTGCAGTATTTCAGAAATGCCTGAAATGTGTGGCATGCTTATAAATTTATACACATTTATATTTTAATAACTGCAGATAAATTACACTTGAAAAATCTTTGATCCCAAAACATTGTTCATAATGTGCTCCTGTGAATTACAGGTCTGGTTGACATCAGAGACTTCCTTGTGCCAGCATGATTCAGATATATATTTCCCTGCTTCCTTTTTCCTTTCTTCTGAGTTTGGCCCTTATTTCTGACTTGGTGTTTGAAGTGTTCTTTCTGCAATGGAGAAACAGAACAGCTCGATACAACATCAGAAGAGCTCAATACAACAGCAGCCTCACCAGCGAGCTGCTCAGGCTCTTTGTTGGGCACTTCCGCTGGCTGGCTGGCTGTAGTGCTGGAGTTTGTACTTCTCCAGACAGAGAATTTGTATTAGAATATTGGTATTTGGATCTGAAGTTGTCTGTGAAGCCACTTTTCAGTTTGCATATTGGGTTGGGTTGATCTTTGCTTTTCACTGTAGCCTATAAATTGAAGTATGGATGGAGTATTATCAGGAATACTTTATGTACTTGAAGCTTCCTGTGAATGTATTTAACCAGAATTGGGCACGGTTTTTGTTCTGGGATGGCACTTACTATATTACAAACATTTTTTGAAATACAGTAGAAGTTGCTTCTATATAAACTTTTTCATGTATACCAGAGATTATTTGAGGGCTGTTTGTGAAGACTAGATTTTGCCGGCCTCGCTGCAGTGGGCCTGCTAATTTATCAGTTAGCCTCCCTCAGGGGTATAATTGCCAGATGCTGTCTGACACTCATTAAACTGGAATCAACATCCTTCAGAAACCTACGAACATGGACTGCAATACTGCTACTTCAAATAGAGAAAGAGCTGTCATCAGCACCGAGGCGTGTGGTGGCAGCGTCACAACAGATGTGACTGCAATGGTCGTCTATGAGAAAACGAGGCCTAGTGAAGAAAATGTAGTTTTCCAAAAGCTAAAAAAGCATTTTTGCCTACTTGTGTACTTGTATCACTTATCAACGTGATGCAAGTATGAAGTATTGATGCAAAATATTCCATTTGAGAAAACTTGTGGATGTTTTGAGCAGCAGCAATGTTGGGTGACTTTCTGTAAATTCTGCCCAGTGAGCACTGATCTTGGTACTGTGAGAGAGAAAAGCAAGAGTCCCGCTTGCCAAAGCTGCGATTTCAATCTCAGTTATGGAAGGCAGGTTCTGAGCGTGGGGTAGCAGAGCAAGCCAGGCCCTCAATTGTTGCTCACATAAAGAATTTTCTCATTTCAGACGAAGATTGGACAAGAATCTTAAAGCTTAAAAGATAATATAGGGTAAAAGTATGTCAATATCAAACTTTTTAAAAATATTCTACTTTCATATTAGAGAAATGAAGGAAATAAAAAACAGAGATAAAATTTGAAACACATTTCATAATTTAGCTATGCCTATTAATATAAAAAGGTGCTGACTCCAGTTTAGCCACCCCATAACAGTGTTAATTTATTAACAAGGATAGCAACAATTAAGATATATGTTAGACAATTTCAGCATCCTAACTTTCACAGTTAAGACTCTGCAAGTTAGCCCCACTTCTGAAAGATCAATAAACTCCACAGATCGGGCATGTAATTGAATTAGTTTACTGCCTCCTGTTCCATGCCAATGCCAAATGCATCAAAGCATACTGTAAGAATTCACAGTCAATAATTATGGCACAGCTAATGGTTGTATTATGCCTTGAGGTAAAGTGTTTGAGACTCCTCTGCAAAAATTTTTTATTTTTCTATGAGGTAAACACATGCCATCTAAACGCATAGATCCTTCCTAAATGTTGCATAGCTCCTCTTCACAATTTTATCTCATCAGGGAGAGGTCCTCTGAATGCCACAGTGTTCCATATTTTATAAATATATGTATAAGTTTTAATATATAAACGCTTTCATGCATCATTTTTTCTGATATTTCTGTATAGAGTGGAGATTATTGGGTGGAGAGGAGTTCAATGCATGCAACTGCTTGGCAGATTGGGTATTCTGGGGGCCAGTGGCACCTTGAAGTGGCCCATGCACCATTTGTGGTTACACATACCATGGAGGAATACCTCAGAAATACCTCAGAAATACCTCAAAACTTCAGAGGAAGTTTTGTAACATTGGTTATCTAGTCTTTATATATATGTGTGTATATATTTTTATACACACACGCATATATAATATATATAGTTATTTTATCATCCAAGCCTTTTTGTTCACCAGGGGACTGGCTTCCATTTTCATGCTGACTTGCAGCCTGGGTTTTGTTGGAAGCAGAGAGATGTGAGCTGTGTCTGCAGTGACAGTTAGAAATTACTTCAATGTCATCCGAAAATCAACACACAAACCCAGTAAACCTGGGAAGAAGGTGAAATACGTAGCTAGTGATGATGAATAAGATCAGTTGCTCAGAGGAAAGCACGTGCATGCAAGCTGCTGCACCTGTGCAGGGACATTTGTGGTCAGCTCCCTCCAGGGGCTCTGGCTTCCAGCAGATACAGCAGATGAAAAAGTGAGCCCCTCCTGGAATGTCTTTATGCTACTGACAGATTTCTTTAAAGATCTAATCCAGATAGATCTCCCCAAGTATTTCTTTCCAGAGCTTAGTTATTTTAGGCTTTCGGGCTTTGGTAATGATAGCAGTTTAGCCATCTCCCTTTGCTTTTGCAAATGAAGCTGAAATTGCAGATCACAGAGAACCATAATTTAATAAAGAACACAATTTAATAAAACAAACTTTTTCATCACTGACCTTGCATATTCCTTTAATATGAAGCTGTTCCCTTCTAAAGCTCACAGTGGTTATTGTTTATTAAAGCTGTTTTAAAAAGAATACAAATGTCTTATTCTTTTTAAATGTAGCTTACAGCTTCAATTCAAACGGGTTATTTAAAAAGAAGATGAGAGGCTATTTATTGCACGTTCCGCTCGTGCAGTAGAGCACGAAGGAGCATTGTTGGCTTTTGAGTTAGCGCTTGCTAGGGCAATCAAAGGCACAAATCCTGTTCATTCTGTCTAAAACTGGACTGCGTTACTAAACTCTGTGTGCTGGCACGTGGTGCATTCTGGCCCAAAATTTTTAATTGAAAAATAACGTTCAGTGTATAACAGCATCTGTGTTTAGGGTGAATGTGATTTTTCAAGTGTTTGCTTGTCCATGCTAAGTCCAAGAGGCTGCCTGTTTTGATGGAAACAAACTTTATACGTAGTTTTGAAAACTTGTTTTAAACTGTTTGAAGTATAGTTACTTTTAGCAATATAGATTAGATTTTTGTGGATTTCAGAGGGATTTGATTTTATTTTGTAGCTTATAATGTAATTGTTAAACTGCCTTTGGTGATCCATAAATCTGAAAACCTGAAATCTTTTATCTCCTTTTTCTGCCTTGAGTAATATTGGAAATATAGAGGACAAAAAAAAAAAAAAAAGAAAAAGCTTAGTCTAATGAATCAGCAGTGCTCAGGTGAATACGCTTGAAATTTTTTCAGCAAAGCACACAGCAATCAGTTGATATGTCATTGTAATATCAAAATTTCAAGTATACATATTGATAAAACCTAGGTTGATTGTTGCGTGCCCTCTTCCAGTTTTAATCATAACCTCTCTGAGTGTGTAAAAGATGTTCTTCTGCTATTAATTTGAATAAATTAATTGTTTTTAGGTAGTGCATTTATTTAAAGCTTTATTTTCATTTTATTTTTTATTATTTATTCAGTGATACTGAATGTGTCAGACTGACAGCCCTAGAAGATGACATCCTCTATTGTAATTCTGTGAAAGTGGTTGTTACAGTCAATGAATGGCACTACTCTGAAAGAAACTTTAGTCACCAGTAGGGTCAAGGATAGTTTCGAGAGACTTTTTTTTCCCTACATCTTGTTCGACTTATATTTGTCTGATGGTCTTTTGAACTTAATGGGCAATGAAAACCATTTTGTTGACAAAATGGTTTGACAGCTTTGCTTTTTATAACTTGTTGGTGACATACTGAATATTGAGTTCACTACTAGGATACTCTGGAGTAATTATTAACATTTTTAGCAGACTTTGTGGATTAAATGATTTTTCTTTTTCTAAGACCATATCTACTCAGGTGATACTGAGTAACTGCTTGTTGTTTATGAAGTAGGAATAGAATTTAGATGGAGGAGTGCTAGAACTTCCAGCAGCTAAAAATCCGAACAGGCATTGATTGTTCAAACCCTCTTTGATCTCCTGGGTTTTTGAAGGTAGAGCCTAGGTTTTGTCAAGACATCAGGTATTGAGACACGCATTTCACTGAGCCAGAGAATAAGGAGCATATGTGTAAAAGCTTTGATGTGATTGATCCTGATTTCCAAGAGATACTTTATGGGGGGAAAGAAAATGTTCATATTTTCTGACAAGACTACTCTCTTATTTTTCTGCCTGTAGATGAGCTGATGGGAATTTTCAAAATTTATATTTCAGAGAAAATAAGTGAAAAAGGATAACATGTCTTTTTAATAATGCTCAACTGATATTTTCAATTCAGTTATTGATTGAAATGAAGAATTTTGTCTACCCTTTGGATCTGGACTGACTGAATCGCTAGCGTTTTCTGTCTGTAAAAGATACACTGTATTGATAACTAATATCCAGTGATGCTCTTAGGAAAGGTCACAGTGGAAATCCTCATGTAAAAGTAAGAAAACTTTTTCCAGTTAGAGTCCTTAGGAGTGTTCAGATGCAGTTGTACGTATCTTTAACTCTGCCGTGCTTTCAGCACAGATGTCATAAAAAGTGAGGCAGAACCTGTCAGACACCTGCATCGAGGATATATCTGCTTTTGAAACTATCAGTCTGGAGGAGACTGATAAGGCGGCCAAAAGTAATCTTGAGTTGAGAAAAGACAGAATAGTAGGATTTAAGATGATAGGGGAGAGGTGAGGTAAACAAGAAAGAGAGGCTTGGGGATGACAGATTTGTACTTTTAGTGTTACTAAATAACATCCCACATAACATGGCAAAGTATATATCTGGTAATCCTGTAATGACATCCTGGGAACCCAGCCTAAGTCCGGATACCTTTTTCCCTGTTGGTGGCTTTTGTTCTCCTACCACCTCCCTCCCACAGCAAGTGCGACCGGTGTTTTTTTCAAGGTTTGGGCATTTTGTCATCCATATTGTGCATCACACTGCCTGTACCAAACTTCCCTGCTGCTCTGCTGCATAACCTCAGGCATCCTGTTGTGCTGAGGCTCGGATACCTTTCCAAAGGCAACAGACACTCAAGCAGAAGAGCTGTCTCCATGAAGGTGCTGGACACATTGAGCAGGCACTAGCAAGTCATGATGGCTAGAGAGAAATGTAATCATCGTCATTGTGTACTCCTCTGATCCTTACTGGCTTCAAACCGTAACACCAGCCCTGGAGCTCCTTGGACAGTTGGTGATCTGAGGTGGGATGTACAGGGCAGTGATACAAGCAACACCTGTGCTCCAGATGAGGATGCTCGCAGATCCCCAGGGACTGTCCATCTCCTGCTTGCTTCCAGGAGGATTTCCTCAGCTGCCTCCTTGCAGATCCTGAGCCTCCTGAATGTCTCAGGTGTGTGACACCTAAGGATAATGTGGGATTGCAGACTGCTTTATTTTTCTAATCAATTTCTGTTTTTCTCCCTACTCTTTACTTAGTATTTTACGTATTTTTGTGTTGCTTACATTTATTCAATGACTAGTGGTGAAACACTGTCTTGTGCTGTCATGTCACACCTTTTAAAAAATAACACCTCTTTCTTACAGATAAGGCATGAAACAAATTACTCTGGAGTAGCTCTCTCTGACATTTCATGTGTCTTCCAGATTGTGCAAGGGTAGTTACCTTCATGCCAAAGCTAATTATGGACAACTCTGGAATTACTTAATCTGTCAGAAGCAACAAGAGAAAAAAACATCTGTTTGCAGAGCCGAAGGGCTGGGTGAATATGGACTGTACAGTTTTCTCACTCCTATGTTGTGCTGATTTTCAGAGTTCCTGCTGAAGTTGATGTAGTTTCTGCTTTCGTCAAAATTGCTTGGCTGTATCTTAAATTAGCAGGGTCTCTCTAGCAGACAGTTGAAGAGTCAAACTTTTCCCATTTTCCACAGAAAGTTTATTTACAACATGTACAGTGCCTACAAAAAAACTATACCCTCCTTGGGTTACTTTCCCTCAGTTTCAAAAAGGAAATACTGCTTAAAGGAATAAATCTTGTATCGGCTGGATATCTTCTTATAATATAAAGAATGTAACAAGTAACTACATAACTTGTTGTTATATTCTCAGCACAGTTTCAAATGAATGACTTAATTCCTCTTAAAACTGTCTTTTTCAACAGTAACAGTTTTTTGCCGGACCTCTTACTCTGTTTATGCTGGTTTGCCAAATAGTTCCTTCAGTTTAAGTGCAGACAGTAGCTTTGAGCTGTATTTATTTGGAATGTGTTGAAATCCATACACGGTTTTGTGGTTTTCATTGTTCTTTCTCCTGTGACTGTCACAAGATGTGAACTCCATCTGGTGGCAGAATTACAGCGGAAAAGGAAAGGATTGGTAATGCACTTACAGGAAGAAGTAAAAGCCTTTCACTGGCTGTTGATTTAACAAGGTAATATCTCTGTAGACAGAAATTAAATTGTTAGCCCGAGGTTTTTCCAGAATAGGCTTCTTGTTGCTTAGAATAGTTTTCTTTATATTACAGCAAGCCAGTAGGGTTTAAACATATCTGGTTATGGCCTTTTCCCCTCATCAGTTTAAATCAAAGTGGTTGGTGGTTCAGTGTTCATAATACTCTAGATCCATTTGTTTTTCTCCATCTCTTTTCAGAGATATAGATCCTGTGGTGTGGCATGCAGCAGCTATCCAGCGAGCATTAAGTGTAGGTTTTTTTTTATATATATTTCCTATGCTCCTTTTATTTATGGTAATCGTGATCTCATGCTTGGTCTAGAGGAGCGTGGCTGTTGGCAGTGCCCAAAACAGAATGTATTGAACATCATCTAGTGCATCTGTGCTTGCTGGAGCCTCTGAGCTGCCACCGTGCTCCTGCAAGGAAGGGACCCTGCAGGCAGCAGAGTGGGCTGGCAGGGAATTGTTTCTGCCTGGGCCCTGCAGTGGTGGCCCCAAACCTCTCCTCCTTGGCTGGGTCATGCCACTGCAGTTTGCAGAGCATCGCGTCAGAGAAGCACTATGAGGTTGTGTGGCCACTGTCCTTCTGTGTGACTGTTTCTCCGTCTTAATTTATTTTCATATCACATAAAGCAGAATTGCCAATACCACGTGGCAAAATGATTCATCTTCTATTGTCACTTACTTAAGCAATAAAAGTAATTATATTAAAATAGGAGTGCGTTTTTAATGTGTTAGCTGACTGCCGAGTGTTCTTGGGTCAATCTGTCATGTTCTCCTGCATAATACTAAAAGGTAAAGTATTTTTTAATAAAAGCTGAAAATCTGATATCATCACAGTATTCCAGAAGCTAAGGTTTGAGATAAATGCAAAATACACTTGCGTGGCCAGAAATCTTTTATCTGTTGCTGTAGGTTTTTTATAGGAATTCAGGAATAAAGCTGGGGGGAATGGTTTGTTGTGAACTGTGTATATAATTTCAGGTAGTCCTTGCTTTGTTCATTAAATAGTAAATGTATTCTATAAAATTCCTGTTGATAGTTTATTGCTGAGTAGAACTTTTGGGGGTTTGTACAAGATGTATTCTAGCATGTTTGTTTGCTACAGTCAAGAAGGGTCCCCAAACCCTCTAAATTTTTCAGTTACCATTTATTCCTGTGAGTGCCTGGGCTAGGAGACGGAAAAAATTGCAATATTAAAACTCATGTTTCATTGATAGCCTCCTGCCCTCAAAAGTAACTAATTACATATTGCTTCCTTATGATCATTTGTGTGATGTCATATTGATTACGCATTCATCAGCTGAAAACTGCAGCCATTAATTTTAATAATGTTTCTAATGCTATGCTTAGCAGGAATTATTTGATAATCCAAGCTATAATAATTGGAAATACTTTCCTGGAGGTGGGTAATCAGATTACGTTCATCTAACCGTCTGTTCCAGATTTTTTTAAAGCTCTTTATATAAGTGAGTTCTGTGATTTCAGGTGTATCATTTCTGTGTTCTCAGTTGTATAGGGAAGATGCGTAACAGCTGATGTAGTAGTCTGCTGAAGGGGGCTACTATAAGAAAATATTTTGTACGTTATTGGTCCAAGTGTTTTTGGAGAGTGGGGAAAATACTGGTTTGGTTGCTCAAAGGAGCTTTGTACAATAAGGGTTCACACACGTATTTACCGACAGAAACAGGTCTCTGAATTGAGCACTTCATAGGAGTAGTGCCAGAGCAAATTACAGTTGTTTTCAGCATTAGAAGATTTTTGAAACATACTGCAAATAATGCTGTCTGTAAGTGTTGACATTTGATAGAATTTTGTAACAGAGGCATCTTTGTCAGGTTGTGGAACCAACAAATATGAAGTTTGTATGTTTTTTTTTCACTTGCATTTAACTTTTCACCCTGCTGGATAGTAGATTTTTAGAGGCTCTGAAAATGTCTCTGTAATTGTCTTATCTCCAGAAGACATGAAAGAGCCATAACTTAAATACCATCACTGGACTCAGCAGTTTCCCAGGGTCTTGGAAAATACAGTTCTTCAGTGTGTTAAAATCTAAATATTTAAGGAAGAAGAATCTTGGCAAACGAGAGAAACAGGTGATGCTTTTGTTTACTTAAACTTTTTAGTTAATAACAAAACGTCTATTCCGATCTTCATGCATCTTTGACAGCTGTGACCCTGCAGACTTAAAGTGGCACTTCACAAAGAAGCCTGG
The DNA here is from genome assembly GCA_011075105.1 of Heteronetta atricapilla. NCBI lineage: Eukaryota > Metazoa > Chordata > Aves > Anseriformes > Anatidae > Heteronetta > Heteronetta atricapilla. The sequence goes on along the minus strand of CM021739.1, from coordinate 19,926,094 downwards.
AGGAACAGGTTGAATATGTTTACCCAGCAGGCCAGCCTAATGTGTGTTTTTCCCGCTGTAATATGGGAGCTAACAGCAGCTGGAAGCTGTTGCAAGGCTTTCTCCCAGGTGAATGACACTGAGTGCAGACAGCTGCCCGGTGGAAGGAGCAGCTCGTTGTAGCAGTGTCTCCTGGGGTTCATGCTTCATCTAGCCGGAGACAAGTTCAACTGTAGTTAGACGCGTCCAGGGGTAGAGAAAGCAGGTTGTGTTCCAAACATCTTGTTTGTTCGCTGTCGTCAGGAGTTGGAACTCTGGTGGTGTTTCTGCAGTCAGCTCTAAATTGGAGAATAACAGATGCAGATTAAGCAGTTGTCAGGGTTCTTCCAGTACAGCTCGTGCTGCGTGTACATGTGCACACACACTCACACGTGTCTTCCTGTTCATGCCTGTATGTTCATGTATTTGTATACACCTCTCTGACTCTTGAACCAAAAAAAAGCATGATTTTTAAAATTGGCTTCAGAATTGCACGTTTATGATCTGTGTAAGGGACTTGCTAGTTTACAGGAACAAAAGTAGTTATATTTTGCTTACAGTTTATCTGTTTGGGGCTTTATCCTTAATTCAGCAGCATGTGGAAACGTGGATATTAACAAGCATTATTTCATGCATCATTGTTCTGGAAATATGAAGTAATATTCATAATAGAAGCAACGTGCCTTTGAATTTCTTTAACTGCTTTCTTCTATTCGTTCAGCAATGCAGATGTATCTTTATTGTGAAAGCACGTGTGGGTTCTTGAAAGCTGCTTTAGTTGCAGGAGATGGTGTACGTCATAAAGTCACATCTTGTCTCAAATCATCTTTAGGCTACTTCAGGAGTCTTTAACCTGGTTGCTGGAGTAATGCAGTTTATTTTACATTTGTAATAGCAAACCTTTAAAGAGGTATGGCCCATTTGGCTAAAAAATGTTGATGTGGTGACCTCGTTTCAGGAAACAGAACAGTCAGTGCTTACTATGGATGCAAGAGAAATGCTGGGAGCAGGCTTGTGTTGGATGGTGGCTTCTCAAGAGACTATCATTACTCTTAGGGACAGAGCTTCCTACAGGAAAATATTTTGGTAGCTGGTTGATGAGCTTGGACTAACAAATATGTAATATTTAAAATGTGTAAATAAACCGAGCTCAGTGTGATTGGGGTCAGTTTGTTCATTCCATCAGCAGAGCTGAATAAACAGTAATTTTCAGATGGAGGGCAAAGGAGTCAGGGAGGGCTTGGGACACTGATGATAATCCCTTTAGCTGAAACAGCTGCAGCTGGAGAGCCACGTGAATTTACGGGGTGAATTGCGATTACTGATAAGGTGGTGGTTTTGAAGGCAGAACGTTTGGTAGTCTCCTGAGACTAGGGCTCAGGCCTGTGCAGGTGGAAGAGGAAACATTCAGGTGCCATTCCCTGTGAGATGTCTTGTCCTCAGAAATGCATGATACTGCTGACTTGTCAGTCTTCCATGAGAAGGTTTTATAACCAAGGAGGAAATAGACTTCTGAACCAGATTCTTAACTCTTTAACAAAGCTCCTGTGTATGTAAACTAATTTTCAGTGCTCATCATTTTATGTTCTGGATTTTGTTTATATGTCTAAATATGGATCTGGGATTCTAATGTTAACCATCCTTTAAGAAAAATCTTGGCTGTGGATAATTTGATTAATTCAGTTTTCCCAGTTGCTGATAGGTACGCTAAATATATAGCTGGAGAAAGTAATTTTGTTGATGATTTAAGAAGTGCATCCTAGCAACGTAGCATAGTAAGCTATAAAGCTATTATTGTCTTCATATAAATGTGTCATTAAGCTGCATATCCTAATATAGTGGCCAAGGTGAACAGAAAATGAGATAATGCAGAGCAAGATTATTCTCACTTCCTATTTCTCAACTCTGTAAATGTTAAAATCTGCTTCTGGATAACAGACTTACACAAAATCATCTCATAATGATTTTCAACCTGCTCTTTTTCCCCTTCAAAACAGCGGTAGCATATTAGTCATGAAGCATATGAGTAATATTTTAAAGTAAAATTTAGAAGCTAATTAATTATGGATAAAATATTTCATCCATTTTTATAAGCATTTGTGCATTTGTTAGCCCAGAGAGCAAACTTGTGGACACAGAATGCCAAATCATCTCAGGTGGTAATGCTTATCTAAAATTTTAAAACCTGCCTACAAGGTGACAAAACACTTTCCTAGGCTATTCCTCTCCTGACTCTCCAGCTGAATATTGTGAGTAAATTACTGTTATAAGCCCATGCTTCTGGGGTATTTTCTCTAAGTGCTTTCTCTTGTGATGTGCAGGACAAGGGCTGGGGGAGGTATGGGGTCAGCTGCATTATCAGGTTGAATCTGTCCTCTTTCTCCACTCAAGATCTGCTTGTCACACCATGCATTTCTTTAGTCCCAAGGCTCACAGATGTCTTATTATTTGCTGACTTTTTCTGCTTGGTATGTAAAGTGACATGTTACGTTGGAGTGGTGTGCTGGAGTTGGCAGGGGACGCTGCAGGGGTGAAATGTGGTAGAGGTGAAGCCACCCAAGGCTTAGGTTGCCAAAGTACAGTTTGTAGTGGGAAGAGGAGGATGTGGGGGAGAGACCCTTGAAAAAAAAATCTAACAAAGATGAGTGAGAATGTGATTTATGTTAATGTCACAGATTCTTAAGAAACTTAGGATGAAATTCTGTGGTCGCGTAATCAATATAGGTAGCTTGTTACTGGGAATATGTGCGTTAGTCCTGTTAGTAACAAATGGAGCCTCTGCCTCCCAGAGTTCCTCTACCTAGGAGACAGATGATGATCTTCACAGGAGATGTAAGAAGTGATACCGGGTGACCATGCCAACATTTTTACTTTCTGCAGTGTGTCTACGTGACCATGCTCAGGACATGCATACCCAGTGAGAACCTGCACTTACACTGAATTTTGAATGCTTGTTTGTGTCCTTGTGTCTGTATGTAGCTTATTTAACACCACGTTAAGGGCAAGCTAAAGTCATCATATCTTTGTGGGGAGAGAGACAAGAAAATATACTGAAATTTACCGTTGAAATGTAATGATTCTACTTTGTATTTTTTTTTCCCAAAGATTTAATTGATACTGCAGCTCTGGAATGGAGCACTTTCCTCTTTACTGCCTAGCAACAGCCACCCCCCTCTGGCCTTCAGGTTTAAGCGCTGCCATCCTACAATAGCCCATTTGTACTGGCAGTAAGCAATTCAGGTGATTGCACATTAAAGTGCGCGGAATACTAGGGGGCATTTTTCAGCCTTGATTCTAATTCCTGAACATCTGCATATTGCTGTTCTTTTTGTCTTTTATTTGTGCCTTCTTTTTTTTTTCCACTCAAAATTGGCTTTGAAATTTTAGTTGGAACAGAAGAGATGCTGAAAAAAAATTAGATCATCTAAGCGTTACTCCATGAAAACACCGTCCATGAGATACTGCACTTTCTAATCTCATTTTCAGCTAAAGAAGGGCCAGGATTCTGAGAGAAATCTAGAACAGGAAAGAAAATATTGGTGAATAGGTTGTTTTGGGGAATTAGTTACCCTTTGGGGATTGCAAAGGGAAAAGAAGGGATGTTGCATGCAGAAACAGAAAATGGCAGAGGGGAGGAGAGGATTTCTTGTAACTTGTTTTAGAAAACTGTATGTGGTTGCGCCAACGTTGTGCCATATACACATAGGCATTGTGAGGCACTGCACTCTTGTGAGTATATTTGATTCTTTGGGAGGACTCACTTCAGTGAAAGTGCACAGGCACAGCTTCCTCAGAGTTCTGGCCAGGTTGCTATCTGCATATACTGACATATGATAACTGGTGTGAGGCAGGCTTCAACGACTTCATATCTCTTGCAATTAAGCTTAGTTATTTATATGGGAGTTGATTTTTTGGGTGAAAAAAGATATCCAGTCTTAACAGTAGTTTTCCTGAACTTTGAAAATCTGACCTATTTTCTATAATATATAATGATGTGCTCAGGACCATTCTTTCTTAAAGTAAATGAGTAATGAAAAAGGAAGGCCTTTTTGAAGTTTGAGGTCAACAAAGCTGAAGGACTTTGTGAACTCACTGGAGAGCTTTATGGGTGAAATCAGAATAAAGGACAGTGGAGGAATAATTGACTTCCATGAAGGCAAACAGTAATTAGATGCTAATTATTCATTTTAAATGCATGTGACGTATTTGCAGGGTCCATTTTGTGGAAATGAATTTCAGGAGGATGGAGGCAGGCCAGGAGACCAGGAAAGCCATCAGATTTCAGGGGCAGGGACTCTGAGAAATGGATGAAAAGACTTAGGGATGTTTGGCTTAAGAAAAGATGAGATGAGGGAAGGTGATAGGGGCAATCTTCAGGTCTGGGAGGAAAAAAAAAAAAGTTGCAAAAAAGAAGAGTGTTGATTTCCTCAGTTGTATATTGGAACTGAAGGGTGAGTTCAAAGATATAAGATATTTTAAGATAAAACAAATTCAGCTGAAATGCAGTTTGGCTGATGAGATGGTGATTATCTGAACTAAGCCATGTGATATGACGTCCACGATAACATTTTTCTTGCATAAATATGTGAAACTGGTATTGTGCCCTTTCTCCCATTTTTTATCTGCAGTTTTCATTTTAACTAATACACCTGACTAGACTTGTAAATGTTTTCATAAAATATCTAAGCTAACGCAGCTAGAAATTTTAGCTAGAAATTTCTCCAGTTCCAGTAGAATTGCACTGGTAAAGCATATACAGATAAGAAAATGAAGCTGGTATCAGAAAGGTTACATGGCACTGTCTTCTGGTGGCTGAGGCTTTCCTGTATGTAGGGTTAACTTTTTGAGATTCATCAGATAAAATTAAGCTTTCACCTTCTTTTTAGCTTTAAAAATTAAACATTTATTTGGGGACTTATCTAATTCCAAATCATTCTAAATCTTCAAATAATGGGTAGCTATTCTAAGCATTGCTAAGTTTTTCTAGGATTTCAGGTTAGGATGCTCTCTTAATTCCTTAGTATCCTCTGGGAAATGGGATTTTATTTAAAAATTGAATCATACAGTTTAACTAAAGATGTCCAGTGCTATCAGAATAACACCCAGCATTCAATCTAATTGCTTTTCAGTTCGTGGTATAACCTAATGATTGGGAAATGAAAGGAATAAAATACTGCCAGGTGGGCAGCATTGACATTTTTTTGATCAGCAGATTCTCCATATAAAAAGCAAGGTTTCAAGTTTTTTGATCAATAGGTTTTCTTTATAAAAAAGCAGTAGTGAAACGTCCATTGCTATTCACATCCATATAGAATTTGTCATTTTTCACGAGTAAACGTAATTGTCTCAGACAGTAAAATGCATCACTGGGGCTTGATTATGCAGCTGGCCCCATTTTGTTGAGACACTGGCATATTTCCTGTGGGCTGTGAAGACAAGAAGATTATATCATAGTGAAGTTTTGCTGCGTCAATGCTTGGCCTGTGAAAACATGGTTATATGAAACACTTTCAAGGTGAGGGACTTAATTTTTTGCTTTCCTTCAGCTGTAGCCTTATGCTTGGCATTGTAGCCCGTTGGAAGATGCAGGGCACTATTTTTCAGAGCTTTGGGCCTGGATCTCCTGTTGCATTAGGAGAAGAGTACTAAATCCCTCTGCAAAACAATGAGACCTATAAAATTACATTCCCTTTGCTATCTTTAAAGGAGAGGGTAAGGTATCCTTATATGTCTAAAGCAAAGGTTTAGGTTAAGTCATACAGAATACTGTTGTATTTTAAGACATAGTATAAGTTCATATAAAATACTTCAGATAAAATTGGATGAAGTTATGATGTTTCCTCTCACCTCATATATGATAGTCTTTGTTTTTTTTGTCTGAGAATTAACAATTATGGAAGTTAATAGGAAAAAGTGGTGCTGACCTTATTGATTTTGAAAGAAAATCTCATTATTTTGAGAGATTTTGTAAACAGGATTGTCACGTGAAAAAAAAGAGGTTTCTTGTCTACATATCTTCATTTTGCATATACTTAAAAATATTGTCATTTCATCTGGAGAAAACAATTTGCTATATTAAAAACAAGAAATATATGAAGGAGTGGATCGGTTCTATTTGTAGTAAGCATTTGAAGACAGAGGGTTCACAATCAGGAAGAGGCAAGATTTACTTCCCTTCCTAAAAGGAGAACCTTTCACCTAAACCCTCCTGTAAACAAGAGGAACAGTGAATCATGGCAATGAATTCTTTTATGCTGAAGTATGCAATTTAAAAGGTAACTTCCCTCTCCTTCTTTGGCATCTGGCATTAACGGTCTTTGGGATTTTGAATAATGGCCTATTCCGAGGGTCTGGAGCTGTCACTCTCCAGATTAAGGTTTCTGTGGTTCATTAACTATTCTGAAAATGGATAATGATCACCATCCTTTTTTTAGTGTGTCTCCAGAATGATGGGGGAGAAATGCTAAATGACATTCACATCTGCCTCTATGCTAGTTAATTAAGCAAGGTGTGTCATGTAAAACTGAGTGATTTAAAAAAAAAAAAAAAAAAAAGATTAAGGATGATTTTAAATAAAGTGTAAGATACTTCTGTAACTGAAACCCTCAAGTGTGAATCGGGCAATCTGGTTTTTAGGTTTACTTCTGTAATTGCCTAACAGTTTGTCCTTATTTGTTATTTGCTTATACTAAGTTATTTGCTTATACTAAGCATTTTCAAAAACTTTTAACAGGTTTATGTTTTTCAGTTCTTAAGCATCTGGCTTAATATCAAAGTCAGCTGCCTTTCAGATTTTGCATATATCATTACAAGTGATCAAAAATTGATAATTTCTTATATTATTGCATGACAGCAGAACTTCAGCTGATTACCTGTGCCTATAGTCCATCACAACTATAATAAAATGAGCTCAGTGAAACAACCTTCACACTGGCCAATGCACTTTACTGTATTTTGAGCTCTGTTAATAAACCAACTCATTTGTAAAGTAATGCAGTAACGATCATTTGCCATCCATTTTCTGTACTGCAAATAAAGATAGTATAAAGGTGGTCTTTTATACATATATATATATAAATTGATTTATTCAGAACAGATTCTATCAGATTTATAACCCAGCTAACACATTTTACATATGTTCAAATCTTTTTGGCTGACTTGTAAAGAATGTGAATTAAGTAAACTCTTCAGTTCTTTGCCCAGCAATTTCTGCACTCAAACACTAGTGTACACATGCAATATCTTTTAGACTCTAAATAAGAGATTTTTATAATTGGCATTTGCTGATACTGATGATTAATGAAATACTGAAAATATTAGCTCCACTGCTGTAAAAGACTATATACAGGAGAATAAAACAGAAGCATTCCTTGCACTGGGATGCAATTTATACCAGTTTCCTCTGAAATTATGACCACTACTGTGAGGAATTAGTAAAAGTAAGAGTAAAATAACTCAAGTTCTGAGTCGATATAAACTTGCATGGTTTTTACATGATGAGTATGTATTTAGTTGTTTTTTGTTTGTTTGTTTTTTAATGTAATGCATTTGTAGATGGTGTTCTTGTTGGCAGATACTTAGTTTTCAAAATTTGGAAGCCTTGCATTTGGTGGGGCGATTTCCACAAATGTCAGCTGATGATTTCGTGGTGGATCTGGCCACATACTCTGTGGCAGAGTATAACTCGTTAGATAAACTCCAGAGTCATATGATGACTTTAGCTTGTGTACTAGCATTGTTTAATAACAGCTCTCACCAATTTTCTTTCTCCATCAATAAAAAGATGCAACTGATGGTTTTCCATTAATAGACCATTAAAATGTGATTTTGTACATTTAAAATATTTTAAAGTACTGTTACACTGTTGGTCTGATGCTGGAATCAGTGAGGCATTGGGTATTGTCACGGGCGTTTATTTCCACAATGAAAGATTCCACAATAAAAGAATTGCTATTTATTAAACAAATAGGTCTGGGAAGAACATGTTTTGCTTAAAATGGCATATTATTGCTGAAAATTAAGGTGAATACTCTCAGAGAAGTCAGGGGTATTCAGAGCTATAGATTGTTCAATAGTTTTCTAAGCTTAAAATAGACTAGAAGAGTAGTAGGGATATTTTGTATGTGCTTGCCCTGTTTTTGCTTTTTTTTTGTGGGCAATCATTTGATGGGTATTTACTGGAACTAGTATTGACATTCTTCTGAAGCATTTTGAAGATTTGGATGCTGGCTAGACATTCGTTTAAATGACAGCCAAATCTCTTAGAAAACTTTGGAAAGCTCACCTATGGTCAATTTATGACTTTGCAATGTTTAGTGTACAGGAACAATGAAATGCTTGTTTTGCAATAAAATTTAGAAACACGGAATGAAAGAATTGGTCATTTTTCAATGCCTTTCACCATCTGCCTTGAATGCAAGTTTGGCTTGCATCCTGATGTTGGCAAGTGAGGTTTGAACTATCTCCGTTACTTTTATTTAAAACATATAAAAGGGATTTGACTGTCTGTTGCAGCAGGGAGTAGCAATATGCTTAGTAGTCCCGCAGTGAACAAAACAATGTACAAAATAGCCACGTTTGGAAGCCAGCGGGAGCTGAGATTTGAGTGTCTTCAATCCCATGACAAAGAATTTGGCAGAAAAATGAGAGGTTTGACCTGCAACTGTTGTGCATGTAATTATACCGTGATAGGAGAGGGTACATAAGCTCGGGTACCCCTCTGGAAGTTTAATAGCAAGGTGGACCTAGACATAGGACAAAAAAAGTAATGAAGTTTTGTTGAAAAGTACTTTTATGCTTGCTTATGGTATCATATTCTAAATAAATGATGCAAATTGCCCTTTTTTTGTAAATATGAAAAAGCCATAGTGTAACACATGATGTTAAATGGAGAAATACATTAAAAAAAAAAAAAAACACACTTTTTTGCTATAGAATTCTATGACCAAATCTAGAGCTGATATTCTATTGTCTCATGTTATGTATTTTAATGGGTTTATGAATCACTTTTATTCTGTGGAGAATGAACTGTCGTTAAAATACTGCTTCATGCCAATAGCGTGTGGCACCTCTATGGTAGGTACTGTGCATGTCTGTAGACAGGCTGGTGCAGATCAGGAAGTGCTTTGATGGCAGAAGTGATATATGGCTACCCAAGACTTGAACGTGCTGTCCTGTTCATTGGACAGACCCTGCGTTTGTCACTGTATCCAGATGAGCTGTATGTAGTTCTTCCAGGCAGAACAGGTTACGGGGATCCTGCCTGCAGAGGCTGCTGCATTGGCTCTTCCACCTGCCCAAAAAACAGGTGCTGCTGAAGAAGCAGTATCTTGTCACACAGTGGCTGTATCTAGTGTCCAAATGTTATGTTTAGCCATAGCTTTGCATTGTGCTCATGCTCTAGGCTGGCATCACCTTGTCTGTGTATGATTTAGGAAGTGGTGTCTCCAGGGGCACTGCAGTCCCCATGGTGTGACATGAAAGAACGCAGCACCACATTTCTTGTGACCCATGGCTACCACAGAAATAAAGTCAATATTAGTGTGAAAGAGAGGCCCAGGGTGTGCAGAACGTAGAGTGATGGCAGATGTGACAGAAGATGTGTCATGGGACTGCTCCAGCAGTTGCTGGAGGCCTTGTGAGGTCCCCTAAAGAACCTGACATGGTTCTTGGTACCTTCCGACTGCATCCCCTCTGTGCCAAGCTGCGTGCAGTCAGCTGCTTACGCCATGAGAATGTTTCTCTTCAATAATTTAATGTGCTGATAAATATTTTTCCTCTCTTGTACTTGGAATTTTTCTTTCAGAATCAGCAGATTTGTGGCAGTCAGTCTGGACCATGGGAAATGCGATCAGGTGGGCTGGAGACCAGCCAGTTGAGCACCCTAATTAACAGGAACATGTAATTAAAATGCAGGCAGATGTGGCTTGGGCAGGTGGTATTTCCTGGAAACATTTGGGTCGCTGTGTCTACACACAGTAAATGTGATGGATGCAAACATATACTGTGTCAGCAACTGGGAAAAATACTCGTGCATATGCTGAGCAGTTGTTCTGTGCAAGTGCTGTGTGCACGTCCAGCACTTCTGAAGCAGCAACCTCTCTGCTTGTAGTGGGATGAAACTACAAGAAAATATGAAAATAAGTACTCAGCATACGTACACACTTTAAAAACTCAGCCTGGACACATTTGCAGGTAGGAAAAAAAGATGTATGCATGGAAACCTATAAATAATATACCCCATATGATGTGTTTCTTGCATTCTTTTTGATCATCTGCCACCGGTTCCTGTTGTAAACAACATATTAGCCAAGATAACACTTTGATCTGACATCGTTTGCGAAAAATCTTTTCTAGTGAATTTGTTGTGACCCCTAAACTTTGAAAACAGCTACCCAGATGAAAAACGGGCACATAAAAACCCCACAATTATAATTGTTCTACTTCTTACTTAAACCTCAATTTCAGTGAACTGGAAGGGGAAGAAAAAAAAAGTTTTTTTTTTTTTTTTTTTTAAAAAAAGTTAAAAACTAAAATAACAACAATTAAAATAATTAAAAAATGTGAAAATAATAAGCCAGCAAATGTAGACAGATGTTTGTCTAGACATTAAATCGTTAAAGAAAAAAACTTTTTCATATAGGAATTTTTCATTTACAAGCGAAATTTTTCTCCCTGGAGATCTTAAAAATTAAATTTGTGTATTTCTACTGCAGGCTTAGACTTGTTTTTATTGATTGATTGATTGTATCAGGTTAATACAATTGATAAGGAGTGGTCATGCCGTTAAATTGATCCATCATTTGATTCTTACAGTGACCTGACCTTTTGAACGGTGTTTTGCAGTGTCCCAGTGTACCACCAGCAGCAAGCAGCTGGTTTGTTTGCAGTACATTGTTCCCTTCTTTAGGAAGTTGTCTCAAACAAAATGTTGTTACAGCACGTGGCTCTCCATTAAGCTGCGCAGCTCCATGTTTCCCATGCTTACCAATTTTAAAATGAAATTTCTGTATGTTGTGCGTGCATGTGCTCATTTATGTTTTATAATCATCTGTTAAATATTGGTCTTTTGAAACTGCAGAGGCTGCAGAAATAATGGATTCATTACAGATGTATCTTCAGCTTATTTCAAATTACTCCTGTAGCTTCAGAGCTTTGAACCTTCAGCAATACTGGTCTGCTTGTCTTAACTCACCAGGACGTTCAACTGATCAGGCAGTAAAATAATCTCGTTTATATTGGAAGTCTATGATTGTGTCTTCAGAAACATTTTCTTGATCTTTTCATCATATCAAAGTGGGGGAAACTTTATCTGAAGTAAAATAGTGTATGCTTTCAGAGTTAAGTGCAACTATATATTTTTTTTCAGTTCAGAAACCAAGCGTACTTGAGATGGAGCAAAACATGCATGAAAACTAGTTTATGGTCTGTTTTGATCTGTTAGTTCAATATCTTATCTAAATCTGATTAGTATTAGAAAGTAAAAGAAAATAACTCGTAGAAATCCCTTGGAGAGCATCAGATAAATACACAGTATTATTCTGATGGTTATTGTTATTAACATTGATTCTAACTTGAGACCAATTCTTACATCCTTGGTGGCTCCACTTCAATAAGTTATGCAGATTTACAGTAACTGAGATCTGACCATTAACTTTGTGGTTATTCCCATTGACTGAAGCTAGACACATAGCTGAATAAAGGGTTGTTTTAATGTGTGGGAATACAAAAATTTGGCTGACATTATTAAAGGTCATACTGTAAATGGAAATTGGCAGTTGCATAGCTATTGATTCCTACTGAGTATGCTTGCAGAAGTGAGAGGCGTAATTGTCCTCAGGGCCTGTTTTGACTGCTTAAGTCTTACAGCTATGAATCTTAATGCTCCGGCAGTTTTAAGAAGTAAGTTATGGAACACGTTGTAGAGAGTGACTATGAAGTGTGTGTGAAGTCTTGTGTATTTTTTTTAACAGCCAAGATGGGCTGGTAGACAAACTTGATGCTATTCTAAATTTGGGCTGTCTTAGGAAATACTGTTTTTACATTGCATTTGTTGTCCAGCTAATAAGAATAGTAATAAGTCCAGTAATAAGAATAATGGGTTAAATTTACCTTGGATTTTAAGTCCATGAAGTCAGCAGAATTATATGAAGGGTAAGTGCAGGACTGCATTGTAGGAAATCTGTAAAACAACAACCCTTGGTATTGTGTTGCTTCTAAGATTTATCAAAGTAGTCCTATATGTGCTGATTTATTTTAATATAAGGTTTGCTTGTGATTTGCAATTTGATTTTAACATCCTATAAAGAAATTATGGAGCGAACAGTTAGTGTGCTCATTTCTTTAACTTAATCAGTTCTGTTGTCACAAAAGCTTCAAAGACGGGCTTACTTAATTACAAAGTAGAAAGTAACTTTACTTCTATTACTGAGGGACTAGCTTGGTTATTGTATCCCTGTCTTCTTTTAATGCTTAATTCCTTTTATTGAAACTGGTTCCTTCTTGTTGCAATAACCTTTTGTCATAACCTTATTGGCCTGGGATAAGTTTCTTGAAGTTATTTATCCTGTTAATGGTTCCATCACCAGTGGGAAATGTGAATGTTCTGTTAATGATTGTGTTAATCAAAAAAACTTTGTGCTTCTGCAGTGCCCAAGTTTGTCATTACATTAGTGGGTGCAGATGAAATTGGAAACTTGTAATATACTAGTGATTGGTTTAACTTGTCCATTTTCTGTAGATTGCTTGAAGACTTATTTTAGATCATTTAAAAAGATTAACTCTGCAAGAATAACCTTTGACAATTACTCCTCATGACAGGAACTCTGAAGTCTTTAACATAAGCCCAGGTTCTTGTAAAGGCTGTGAACTTTGTACGTCGATAACCTTGTTACTGTGATGCAGGCGGTCATACAATTCTTTAAATAGAGTATTTTTCATTTTTTAATTTGTTTTATAAATCCATTGTATATTGGAATCTTTGTTTAATCCAGATAATGCACAACGATCATACTAGTGTTTTTTGTGTTTTGTAGGCTATGACAGATGCTACAACTTCACATTTTTGTTTGTTTTTTTAAGGTTTTGTTGGGGTAGATGGGAAGTCTCTGTGCTTTCTTTCCATCGTAAATGTTCCTTGGTGGTGTTTTCCTGGGTGCTGGTACAGACCTTGGCATGGCCAGCCTCCTCTGCCCTGCCCTGCCTGAATTCTGTAGCTCATGGCTCAGTGTCATGGGGTGCCTATAAATGCAGGCATGCACTTGGTGGGATTCTCAAATACCTATCACCTGCAGTAATGTTTTTAAAATTAATATGCATTCTCAAATCATTGTTTTTAGGGTGTGCAGGATGGCTGGTGTACTTCTTAAGGTTCTAAGGGGTTTTTGAGGACCCTAAAGCATCTAAATATCATTTAGAAAATGATCCTTTCTGTGAAATGAAGTTTGTGAAAATATTCCCTAAATTTTTGTACTGCATTTAGATAGCACATTTTATTTGAATAATGCTGCTTTTTAGTTGTGCCCTGCTTTGCTTACATAAGTAAGTCTTCTAAAATTATCTGTGAAATGCTTTCTACATCTGGGATCTTCTAGCACTTGCTGGGAGGAGGGTGGCCTTTCCACGCTGTCACCATTTTTGTCCTATGATCCATCTGGTAGCAGGTGTCAAACAGTGATACAAACCCAGTAGCGATATAATCCCAAACCAACCTACCTCAAGGCCCTGTTGGCCCATCTGGTCAATACTGCCAAATTAATTTTTAGGCTCATGTCGTGTGCATGCCAAGCTGTTGGCTCAGGTAGGAAGTCTGAGGAACACCTTCCCACAACTAACACAGTATTTGGGGAAACAGTTCCATTCTGCTTAGCAAATTTGCTTTACTTGATGATTTTAAGCCAAACATATTATAACTAATTTTCCACACCACTCCCTCCCTGAAGTCACTGAAATATTACTTCAGACTGCATTCTTTTCTGTTCAGTCATTGGTTAAATTGATGGTATCAGAAACTTGAGCTCCACAGAGATGAATTTTGAAATAATTCTTGTGATAACTTCCACTGATTCTTTAAGTTTCAATTGTGTGTGTTTCCTATAAACTTTTTTTCCATACTTTCATTTCCCCCAAAGTGGTTGCTTTTGCCTTGTAAATGGTAAGAAATTAATTGGAAAGAAAAGGAAGGGTGATTTATTTTTAATGAATGTTTGATGATCCATCATGAATCCCATGTTTCATTCAAATAATATTATAGACTGCTGCATGTTAAGGTGCAAGTGTCTTGGTGGGAAATAACGTGAAACTGTTTGCTTGTTTGTTCCCCAGAGATCTGTTACAGTTCCCTAGAGAAGATGATGTAGACACTGCAATGAAAATTCTGGTTCAATGGACTTCTCATGGCCTTGAAGATGTCCAGCTGGTAAATTATTCTGTTTTGCTTGACCTACCGGGCTCTTCTTCAAATACAATAACTCTGAGAAACAGCGGCGAATGCTTTTATCCTGATGGACAGCAGTGCAACAGAGGGACCAAAACTCTTCATAGCCAAGACCTTCTGTACTCATATGCAGCTTACTCTGCCAAAGGAACACTTGAGGTAACATGACTGTTTGTCATTTGTGTTGAAATAGTCAGCTTCCATTGAACTTGGCTGGCAAACTGACCAGCCTTAAGTTAACTGTGATAAATACCAGTAAAAATCTCAAGTCAAACTTAAAAAATAATCAAACCTGAAGGCTTCCTACATTGGTGGTAGGTTTATGTTTTTTTGTTTTTAATAAGTATCTCAGTTGATGAATTGGTACTTGTTGTTTGGGTGTGAAAGTATGAAAGCTATGTCATGATCTACATTTCCCATCTGAGATAGCATAAACCTCAATGTATATTTCTGAAATATAAGAATTGCAATGTAAATGTACTGTTCTATTTATCCTTTTTTAAATATATGTCACCTTCAGTGATGCATCTGTTTGTCCAAAGGATTTAGTCCAGAGACAAGGAGGACTGGAGTTCTCGTTTTCCTTTGGGAGAAAGACTCCTCTCCATCTCCTGGTTTTGTGCACTGTTTTCCAGATTGAGTTTCATACTCATTATCACCTTAGAGCCTCTCTGCTGGGGCTCTATCAATGAATAAACCCATAACACAATAACTTTGTATTTAGGTTTGATGTTTAAAGCAAAATGAAGTAAGCAAGGGTAAGTCTTAACTTGCATTGTGTGCAATTCAACTTTTCTGTGGTCAAGTAAAAAGTACTAATGAATGGGTTTAGCTTATCACATTTATCACTCAGTATATAGTTTCTCACAGTAACCTAATAGGAGTAGTTGTAATGAGATAAAAGTACAGTTGTGGCCTTTGAGATTTATTTCATGAAAATAAATGCGTTGCTAGCAAATTCATCAGATTAAAGGAAATTGAACGTACTAGGGAGAATCTTTGACGTTATTACCAAGCAACACATGTACCACTTCTAGTTATATTTCAGGACACTTTTCTCTGTGGCTGAATTCTGAAGAAATGACCACATACACTGCCTGCGTTCTATCAACAGGGATGTACCTTGGCTTTGGCAAAAACCTTGGGAGCTTGCATTTGAGCCAAAGGATGGCTCCCTGTGCACAATTTTACAGTCTGTTTTTGAGATACCTAGCACCCTCAGAGAAGTTTTCTTTCATTCTTAGAAAAGTCTACCTTAAGTGTCTTTAAATCAAATTTTGCCTAACAGGGAAATTTGCATATTAGTTTAGGCTACAGAGAAATTAGTAGCAATTTCTGACTTTTTATCGTACACAGTAATCTTCACCATTTAATGTAATGGAGGCAGAAAAACTTTGAATGAGATGTAGTAGGTGGTGTCTATTGCTGGGTTCAGCCATCAGAAGGTGACTTAATTGCTTGCAGTGGAACTACAAATGGTGTATTTTGAATATGTTGTGGTTGGTTGTGATTGCAAAATCATGAGGGTTTTCCTGCAAAAAAATACTCTTGTAACAGCTGCTCATAATCTGAATAATTTTCTTTCAAATGTGACACATCCTTAGTAGAAAATTTCTATTACGTGTCACATAATCAGGTTGAATTGCTAATATTGCTTGAATGCCGCTGCTCTGTTGTATTTCATTTGTATATTTGGTTTGCAAGAAGTTCAAGCACGTAAAACCATTAGTTCATTGCAGTCTGTCTACCAGCAGAGGTACAGCTCTACTTTCATGTTGACAAGGTTATTTGTAGAATAGCAGGACTCATTTTCTTTGACGACCTGTCATATCCATTCATCATATGGCCATTGTATATGAGCCGGCCAATTTGTGCTTTCTGGTAACAGTCTAAACAGCATTTGTGATATCTGAAATCTACTTCAAAAACCTACTCACTGCCATGGTGATGGATGGTGCACTTTACTACTTCTTTATAATTCATTGGGCCCTGAAAAGGTGACACTGTTTACCCATCACGGTGACAGGCAAGGCAGCCTACCGTTCTGGAGAGGGCTGTCTTGTCATTTTTAAAATAGATATTGCAGCAGTTATGTAAATAATATACCATAGACCAGGTCAGCCTAAGGAAAGAGTGATATATGTGAAATATATTTTTATGAAAAGTTAAATACCAACCACCTTTTATAGTGTTTAAGCCTTTTGTCTGCTCAATGAGAACGGGAAAGCCACTCTGGCCCACAGCATACATAAAAGGGAAACTGCATGGCATCGAACATTTACAGCTAAACAGCTAAACAGCATTACAGCTAAATGTGCTGTCAAACAGCACCTAGCCAGCCTCCAAGCAGGCGCAGTGCAGTGAATCTGAATGTGCCGTTCCCCGCCTGTGGTGTGTGATCATCCTCACGAGCCGAACCGCGTGTGCTGGCCTTGATAGGTGCTGGAGGGATGAGCCGGAGAGCTGCTGGTATGGTCCGAGGAGAAGTGTGGGAACCTGCAGAGACCGTGTGCGTGTTTGGGTACCAAATTTGTGAGTTGTGCCAGTGTAGGTGTGCCTTGTAACCCGCAGGCAGTGCTGATCTCCTGAGTGCAGGAAAGCGTGAGCGCAGTCCCACCTGGGATGGAAGCATGGCAGAAGGCACGTGGCTACGAGTAGGCCCGCAGAGAATTTCAGGCAAAAACAAGCAGTCCGTGCCAGTTCTGCAACGCTCCCTGTTCCTTTAGTAACAGTAAAGAGAGAATACTGGCAGATGTCATGCTGTGCTGAGACAATATTCAAGGTTGGACTAATTAAAGCAAAATGAAGATGATCTTTACTTTGTATTCTTTCAATTTCTGAAGTTTTATGCAAGTTGAAGGTTTCCTCACCTTCACTTCAAGTATTTAAAATGTATTCACTTTTTTTTTTTTTTTTATGGAAGTGTTCATGGAACCTTTAGCAATCCTAAATCTGTTTTAACATCTTAAACAGGTATTCACTATCCTTCATTGTGTAGCATTACTTTATGCTCTGCTGTACTCCTCTAATTCTTCAGGAAAAAAACATCTCCCTGTGGACTGCACCAGCTCCCCGTTCGGTCTTTGTTCTTGTTTTTATTTATTTATTCATTTTTATCATGGACACTCTCAGCAAGTCTGGGAAAACATCACTTTCCTTTCCTGGACCTCACACACTGAAAGGACTGTGCTGGTTCAAGAAGCAGGGGCGGATGCGAGACCAGCACAAGTATTGGCATGCGATTCATGGAGAGTCCTCGAAATGGGAATACAAATGAAGGCAGGAATTTGAAGGTTTTGTGGATGGAAAAGAATCATCCCCATCTCCAAAGCAGTTCTCCCAACACCCAGCACATCTCCTTTATGCTGTAGCCTCTCGTCTGTCCCTGTTCCCTGGCTGCTTGGACTCCTTCACTGCTTCACCTTGCTTTCCCATCATCATCCATGTTCTTTGACTGACTAGCCATGTCTCTGTTCCAAGTGTCTGCTGCTTTTAGGCATTTTTGGTCCTGGCTCAGCCAGCAATATCTTCGTTTTGGAGGGGCAGAGAAGTGAGAATGCTGACTGTTTGCCTCTGTGTCTGCAGTTTGCAGAAGAGATGCTCTACATCTGTTGATAACATATCAACAAGGAGGGGGTGTGGCTCACTTCATCAGATAACCCATTTTCCCATGGCTGTGCTGAGATTTCTGTTTCCCTATCTGTCCCCTTCTTTCACAGGTTCTTCACTCTGTGCAGGAAAATGGGAGTCATTCTCTCCTTGGACACAAGTTTCCCTAATCTTATTGACTGTGTGCCCTACGGTCCCCTTCTCTCTCTAAGTCTTTTCAGTACTGCAGTACTCTATATTTCTAGCTCTGCACCAAAAAGTTATGAGCTCCTCTGGAGGGACAATGCATCAGGACCTCCTTGACCCAACAGCTTACTTTCATTTGATTTGGTTTCTTTGTTTGCAAATGTTATTAGTGCACCCTTATTATTTTTTAATCTTCCCTCTAGGTAATCAGTAGTAATTTCCTTAACAGTATTTCTGAATTAAGATTGGTTTCAGCAGTTTGGTTTTAGAATATTTTTTAAATATTCCCAGGTTAGTTTATCCCCGGGCAAAATTTCCAAATGGGCCTTCTGCAGCATGCTTACTTGCACTTCTTGAATTCCAAAGGCAGAGAGTGCATATAATTCAGATGAAATAATCACTGCATCTCACCCTAAATCTTTCAGTCATTTGTGATGGCACATTGGTGAAAAATATCAAGCTAGGGGGAATCTTGATACAAGTGTACATTTAATTCTTTTAGGCATGCCAATTTAGTTCATTATTATCTTTATTAACATTTTCTATAATTCCTTCTCCAGAGAGACATGTACTAGCTAAAATGAATCCCTAGCAACTGCAGTCAATTTGCAGATGGCTAGGGCTATAGGTTGAATAACATATGCACACAAATGAGAAGAATCCTGTGATTTTTGTAACATTTAGATGGTTTAGAGGAGCTTTATTTATCCTTTATTTATAGAAGAGTTCCTCAGAAACCTCTTCCACAAATAATCATAATTTAGACCACTGCTCTGCATACTAAGTAGATACAGAAAATTTTCAAGACAATCTCACTAAGAATATGAATTTTAGAATAGACTTGACCTTTAAACAGAAAACAACAGTCCACATTAACTACAGCATAGCTGCCACTCCATTTTAATTACATATAGAAAGCTGTGAAATGCAATGTGAAGGTTATATAATTTAAAATTGCAGTCAAAAACTACAAAAATGATCATTGAAGAGATTTCCTGCAGAACCTCTGTCAGTTTTCTGGCATATATCATATAGCCATTCATAAATAAAGTTTTACAGTTCCCTAAAATAATAGTGGTTCATCACGCACAAGAGCCCAGTTAATGCTGCAAGATTTTTGTGTCGTCAAGGGGTAGGGTTTCAAAGATGCGAATGGCTACTGCTGCAAAACCCTCTGCTGTTCTATAATTGAGTGAACACTCTACTGATGTTTTAGTAATAAAATATTAGTAATGGCATTTTAATAATAATACCAATAAAAAAAAATAAAAAATGCAAAATAAAGCTAAGGGTGTGTGGCATCTTGGTATCTACAGATATAACAGATCACTGAGCACTTCCAAGCCATTGCACATACTAAAGGCACTTTTCAATCAGTACAAAATTTGAGAGGGACCAATGTTGAACCATAAACATTATATATATATTCCCATATTGTGGTAAAAACTAAAGGATGCAAACAGGGAAAACATGGAAAATTGATTTGGTGCTTGATTCAGGTTTCAGTGTAAGTAAAATTCCTATTGAAATTCATGAGAATTGTATTGGTTTTAACCAGAGTTGAATTTTGTATGTTGGTAGTCACTGTGAAAAAAGACAAGTGAAAATACTTCTGTAAATGCATGGATCTTGGAGAAATATTTTTCCCTTTAGTTATTTTATTGTATGATTTAGACCAGGCAAATCATAATTTCCTTTGCAGCTCAGTAGATACTTGGGTTGATATCTGCCCAGTTATTCTTCTTTCATGCCCAGTTTTTGTTAAAGTTATTTGGTGCAAACCTGAATAGAAGGGTAGTGCAAGTCAAATGGATTTTTTTTTTTATTATTATTTTTTTTTTTTTCTGCAGAATCACAAGGCACATTTTGCTTAGCAAGCGCTAACTTATCAGCTCCCTCTACCTTCTTTTATAGCTTCTTAGCAAATATGGAGCTACCAACAGCAATCCTGGTTTTGAGTGCTGTTATGTGATCTAATAGTTTTTTTTCTGTTTAAGTTTGCAAACATAACTCCTCAGAGGAGGAATTTCATGCAAAAAACTGCTTCTATTTGGTTTGCTTTCTGTGGATCTTTTCCCTTAAAATTCTCCAGTATTTTGAAGGCTTGAAACTGCCTTGAAGTGACCTTGCTTATCCTAAAATCAAAACCAAAACTTTCCTTTAACAGAAAGATTATAAAGCAAGTGTTGTAAGCATTTAAAAAATTGTTGGGATTAGAAAAATTACATTAAAAAATGACAACTGATATAATGAGATTTAAAAACAAAAACATTTGATAAACATGTTGTATTTGATATAATACTTGATCCTTGTCCCTAAATCATGTCTGTAACTTGAGTGTTTTTTTTTGTAAAAAAAAAAAAAACAAAAAAACCTTCATGAAAATGTTGCTTAGTTTTGAGATACCTTTCAGTGACTGTAAAATACAATATTAATTAAACTAGTGCTTGCTCACATTTTTTAGTATATTTTTGAGGAAGAGAAGCCAGTTCTGATAGCTTTTGTTTTTGTTTTTGTTTTCTTTAACTTTTAGCAGCATGAAAGCAACCATAGTTGGAGGCAAGTAACTTCTTGCTGTGCCTGCAAACCCTGTATATGGGAGTGTGGCTGTAATTCTCTGCCCCTGACAGTCCTAGCCATCATGCAGTTATCCACAAGAATGTGTTAGAATCGCTCAAATTAAAAAACAAAGCAAAAAAAATCAGAAAAAAAAAAAAAGAAAATCCAACACAAGTCTCCAATTTTTTGTTTCTCTGTCTTAGAATGTGGAGAAATACAGTCTTCTAAGATGACAGGTTGAAAACAGTGGAAATAAGTTCCCCATTTAAAAAAAAAAAAGCATAGCTGACATTTTTTAAATGTTATTTAAGATAGTTGAGGATGAGGCTTCCTATAATATGAAAAAATATGGTAAAGACAAATTTTAGCTAGTTTTGTGAAAAATCTTTGTTGAGGACTTGTGGTGTAAAAGAGCAAAGGATAGACTGTTTTAGAGACTGCTTTCAGGAATGGTATAAACCTGGACACAGAGCCTTAATGATGAGAAAGACCAAAAAGCTAACAAAATCTCTCTTAAGGAAAACCCTTTGAAGCAAATGCATTTTGAAAACCTTTCAGAGCTGGATGAAAAAAGTCTGCAGAATAGTTTCAGCTCTGATACAACTGGTTCAAAAAACACAGAAGAACTGAACAATGACCTAGTTACTAACCATAGACAAGTCTATGTCTGGTATCCAGGTGCAATTGTAGGAGTGTATTGTGTATGTAACCTGTCAAAATGCCAGAGCCTGTTTCACTGGCTGGACTGAAATGTCCCGAGAAAAAGCTTTCATTCAGAATTTTGCTTTCAAGCTGCTGGAGTCACAGCACTTGACTGCACCCACCACTTCAAGCTGCTATCCCAGGAAAGAAGTATCCACTTAAGAATGATCAAAAAAAATAATTGTGAGCTAAACAAAGATGAAAAAGGGCTTCCCTTTTGTCTAAAATGAGGAATTTCTAGGTTTTTTTTTTGGTCTGCTGTGCGGTCTCTTCCACTAAATTCAAATACATCTAGTGTCTGACATCTCACGTAATATATATTAGTTACTGTGTTTATCTCATTCATTAAGACAGCCTTAATGTGAATTAATCATGAGGAATATCTGTACTGTCCTCATAATTATTTCTTATGTTCTTGTGCTCTGCAGTTCAAAGAGAAGGTGAACGATCAATCACCAGCTTGTGACTGGCCCAAGAGTAGGTGTGTGTGAGAGAGAAGATGCTTCAAGGAATTTATCTTCTTTCCACTGAATTATGTTACCATATAGAGTTAGTCTTGTCTCCTCTAAGATTCACTGCTTCGCAGTGATATCTTCAAGGGGCAGACAGAGGTGAATAAGGATAGAAGAGGTCTGGCAGCAGCTTCCACTGTCACAGAGCAAAACTTCTTAAGTATGCAAGAAAGCTCCTGCTGCGTTGTCATCAGGGAGAGATGTTCCTCTACTGCGGGTCACTGCTTGCCAGGCAAGATCTCGTGGAGTATTTCAGAAGGTGAAGTAGTATGAAAAGCTAGAAATAATATTACTGGCAAATGAATTTCTATATCATTCTTTATTTCAAAATTTTTTGTCATGTCTTCATACACGTTGTCCTTTCACCTACAAAATTCTTGCATCATAAGACTAGGAGAAAATCTTACAATTGTGAAATTGAGAAATTTTATCAGCGTGGACAGTGTTAGGCTCAGGATCTGGTGGGCAAGACTAGCTGTTTCTGTTCAGAAGTATTCCTGGTTACCTTATTGCTGTTGCATTAAGGCATGTAGAGCTGCTCTGCTTGGAATGAGCTTTCGTAGTTTTTTCAAGTTTCTTTACACACAACAAAGCTATTTTTTTCACTATGTGTATTGTTTGTAAAGTATGTTCCAAAAATGTACAGAGAAATGAAGCAATGTTGAGGAGAACCTTTCCAGTAGATGGTGCAAATAGTGGTTATTTTTGAGGATGACGATTGTGCATTCTTTGTCTTGTCTGTTGAATTGTGTTTGTTGAAATTCGAGAAATGTGCCTCTTGCTGGAATAGTGAGAAAAACTGTAGTTGAATCAGGATTTATGAGAGTGCACGCTGACCTCTCTGTTTCTAGAATGTTTTGTTTTGGTTGTTATTGGCTGTTCAATATCCTGTGCAGGAGAGATCATACTAGGGGAAGAGAAAGAGTTGAGTGCAGATTCCTGTAGCATCTGGTAGTTTGGTAATAATGTCCCTAACTGCTTTTGTTGAAAACTATAATGTGAAGTACTATTACTACAATCATACTGAGCATCTCTCTCTTGCTGTAAAAGAGGCTGACCTGGATCCCAGGCTGTGGAAGATCAGGGAAGCTCTGTTCATCTCCAGAGCTCCGACAGGGCTGCAGCGATGGTGAAGCTTTTGTGGTACCATTGAAGTCAGTTGTATGATGCCAGAGGCCAAACTACTCCATCCTCTCATCAAATTGCCCAGATTCCAGTTTCCCTGCAGACTTTCCTATATGTAACTTAAACATTTTTCCATCTTTGCTTTTGAGATACAGTTTAATGGGACCCCACAGTACAAGGTGAACAATTCACGGGTCCCTTTTCTAAAATGAAGTAATTCCCATCCTTTGCACGGCATCTCCTCTCTTTCTATAGGTTTTTCTGTCCCTGCTGAGAGCATAGGAACCAACTTCACAAATTCTCCATGGTGTTTCTGCTGACACATAACACAGATGAATGCTCAGATGTCTGTGTGAAATTTGGCTCAATTCAGAAAAATCATCACCCAAACCTTTGCAAAAGCAAGCTACTAATTGCTCTATAGTGAGGATGGCTGGCAGGGCCCTATACCGAACTCCCATTTAATTACTGCTGTTTTTCATAAAAATAAAACTTTTTTAAAATGAAGGGTAGCTATTTTTGAAGTAAAAGATAGATGGAGCTGCCATATAAAAATCTTCAGATTACTAAAAAGTGCAGGATATAGTATCACAATTAATGATCAACTCACAATTCCAAAGTATTGAATGCATTTAAAAAAATAAATCTGAAAACCTAGAAGAATGAAGATCTTGGTTTTCTTTGTCGTACAATTTTATAGTATCCGATACCTGAACCACGTGCTTACATGTCTCTTGTAAGGGAAGTTTGATTTCCAAAATGCTACATACTTGAAAAATAGAAATGTCTACTGATTTAATCACAGAACTATGCTATTCTTATATACTGCCTTTTTTATATTTGTCATGGTCAGTTGTGGGCCACTTGAATTCATTATCACTCAAGTATATTCCCTGTCCTCACTGGAGTCCCTTTCTTCCATCTAAATGTATTTATAATTCTAGAGTGTATTTTTCCCCAGTCCTTTTTCTAAAAAGATAATTTAGAGACATGTAAATGTGTGTAAAGATTTAAGGCATCAGAACTCACATCAGATACGAAAGATGTCATTTTTCTTTTTCACAACTACATGCTCACTTCTGCAAATTAGATAAAATGCTGCTTTAACTCGGATGTGTTTACAGCACTACGTGATTAGGCACCTCTATGATTATGTTCAAGTGTGTGATGTTTGGCCAAGCAATGGCTACAAGTACTCTGTAAAAGAGCATTTATTGTACTCTAGAAAATTGAGTTCTCACTGACATTTCTGAAAGTTCGAGTGTTCTCTGGATGCAATGGATGACCTCCTCTTGTGTGCATATGTGCTCATCTGCATTTTTGAGGTAGATGTCCACTCATCTTTCTATGTACTTGCACTAAGAACAACATGTTTTATGTGTGTGTACAGCAAGTGTGCATAGAAGTAAAGTCAGTGTATGTATTTCAGAACACTATGCATGTACGGGAATGCAAGTTGATTGGGAAACAATATTCTCTTTCATTTAAAATTTGTGCCATTTCAAAATTGCAGAAATTGGAAGCCTGAAGATTGTAAGGCTATTTTCTAGATATTTTTGTTTTGGCACAGCCATACTAACTCTAAAGATGAAACAATTTAACAAAGTTGAAACAACATAATCTAAGAGATCAAAATATTAAATATAGTTATAAAAACTAAATATTTGAATTGTGCTTGAAAAGATTCAGAAGCACTTAATGTAGTATTTCATGTCAGTTGGCACACGCATTTTGTCTTTGATAGTGTTTGCATTCTCATGACACCGTTCTTGATGAACATTCTTGACCTGCAGGAGGGAATGCCTGCTTCTTTATTCCATATATGATAAAAAGCCCATTGAAGGAAGACAGTCTCCAACTTCTGGATATTCATGTTTGAGACAGGCCAATAAAACCTGTGCTTTGCTTCAATGTGGCCTTGAGAATTTTGGGGTTCTGACATAATGGAAATGGATTCTGATACAAAGGAGTTTCACTGAAAATTTTAAAGTCAGGTTTGAATCGCACCATTCTAACTCACTATGTACAGATGTGTATAAAGATTTTTTTAAGATGTAGCATTACAGATGATCAATTCTGTATGTTTTTGTTAATTTTTCCTCAGTTGGTGTAATTTAATGTGTAGTTACATGAATAATTATCCCTGAATAAGCTAATCCAAGCAGGTTGGTAAATACTGATTACTGTTTCTGCTTAGGAAAATATGATTGTTGTGGCTTTATGCTTTAGCAACTATTGCTAATATTTCATGTACAGGAAAGAAACACTAGAATTTGAAATTTGGTCACTATTGAGTTTTGTGAGATGACAAGTAATCAGCACCACTTAATGACAGCTTAAAACAATGAAATTTTGAATAGGATTTTAAGCCATAAATGATATGTCCTTCAATGTTTTATAAACAAACTAATAATCTTGGAAACTTTAAAATAAATACTGATTTAGTATGCCTGAAAATAAATAAATAAATAAAGTTTTATTTCAGGATACCTGAAGAACTAGATTAGCATTTTAATCTAATTAAAAAAGATGAAAAAACTAGGTTTGCCTCACAGGATATCTTGCTGAATATCATGTGTTACAAAGTTACACTCATATTAGTTTTGTCTGCTGCTTAAGGGAAACTGGAAGAATGTGATTGGGGGCGGAGGGAAGAAAAAGTAGAAATGAATTAAAAGAAGGAAAAATAAAGTTCAAAATAGATATAGAGGGAGGAGTCCACTGGATAAGCATTATCAACAGGGAACAGACTGTGTCAGCTCAGATTTATCTGGGGCTCTGTAACCATAAAACACAGAAGAGATTCTTTTCTGTAGGCTATAAAAAGGCTTCGATCTTAATTCAGTCTCCCTGGGAGATAGCAGGAAAAAAAGGCGCTATAAACTGCAAAAAGCAAGCAAGCAAAGAAGTTAAACTCCAGTGTCTTTCTAAAAATGCTGCTGGAAGAGCAAAAACAACCTGTAGGAGAAGCTTTAGCAGAGCCCTGCCTGGAACGGAGCTGTGTCCTCATCCATGGGAGGACGGGCAGGTGAGCACAGTGAGGGGAGAAGGAACGTGTGAAGTGTGTCTGTGACTAAATTTGCTCTGCAAAACCAAACTGTCTCAAACTCTAAGGTTAAGGGACAGTATTGTTTTCTCCCATTTTGGTATTGCAGCACTTGAACAAATTACAGTTTTAGATGTCATTGCAACACAGCATGCAATTTTATGTAATAAAAACTAGACACAAAGAATCCTTTTTGACTGTAAGCTGACACTGTGAATCATATTGAATTACTCCAGAATTTCACTGCGTGAGTAGGAATATTGAAGTAAGGAAAGAAAGAAAACTTCTATAGTAAGGTGCAAATAACCATGTAGAAAAAAAGTCAAGAATCTGTCTGAAGGAGAATAAAGACTTGTAGGTAAAAATAACTAGTTATTTAATGAACAAGTAGGCATTTAATGATGTCCCCAAACATGCATCTCACTCTGTGGAGCAATATTGAAATTCTGTGACTGAAATCTGCCCAGACATAAGGTGCAACTCTAAATATCATAAGCAAGGCAAAATCAGCTTCAGTTAATCCAGATATGGCATGATTGCTTTTTTGGGCTCAGAGAGCATGTTCAAATTCAGATTGCACAATTCACCCATTTTTGGTTTGCCACAGATAGGATAGCTGCTTGGAAATGCATTAAGTTATTATTTTGCAAGATGATTCTTTCTCCTCCCAGTTCTCTAGTAATGCAAAAAGTAGCACAGGATTCCCCGTCCTTGAGCTTCTAGAGAATGAAGTCTGGATAAGCGATGTCTGAATCTGGCCAAGAGGGCAGGAGGATTTACTTTAACTAGTTTACTTGACATTGTTTTTTTTTTTTTTTTTCAGGATTTCTCAGAGCCATTTCTGTGTAAGTACCCCAGAATTTATTTACAGGGATTTCCTGATGACTTGGGAATGTCTAGGTGTCACAGGACACACCAGACATAGTAAGTAATACTTGGTACTGAAAAACGGTGTGCTTAGGTTTTGAGGCTCTAAGCCAAATTGCTTATAAAGTAAACAGACAGTGGAAAGCTCACCGGGGATTTCGAAGATCATGTCATTTGGAAACTCATGTAAACAATGGATGTGATACCTCGTCTGCATGCAAACCAAGTTTTCAAGAATTGATTTTTTGTTAGATAGTAAAAGCAGCTCAATAGGAAATTATTTTTTCATGTGAAAAAGAGAACCAAGAACTCTCCAAAAAATCATTGCCATCTGCGTCAAATAATTTCCTGATTTGTTCCTATCTCATCTCTGACTTGTATATATTTTACTAAATGTTGAATTACATGGTCATGCCTCCCTAGATCTTGTCCTGTTTTGGTAATACCAAACCTAGTAACAGGAACAAAATTTACAGCACTTACTCTTGGCTCCTGTGAGTTGTAAGCAGGAAGGAACAGACTGACAGATCCTACTCAAACCAAGTACCATTGATGTAGAAGTGTTTAAACCACACATTACTTTCTTAGTTCAGCCTTCAGCTCTTTATTTGAACTAGAGGTGGTAATCATGTCTGCCACAAAACCCATAGCACAGGTCTTTTTGTTCTCTGCCTCCACTCTTGCCACCTGTTTGTTTGTTTTTTCATGTGTGTCTAGAGCCAAGGGAAGAACAGAGTTTGAAAGAGAACTCTGAGTATTAATGTTTTTGTAGAAATATAGTAAATTTGTACAAGGTGGCTGAGGCTGTCCATTTTGTCTTTGGCTTGCTCAAGCAGTAGGACAACCAAGGAGGCTTGGGTGGTGGGAATCTCAGGCAGACAGCTGTGCTCCCCTGACTATTGGCCAGGTGCTTTGGGCAGAAATGGGAGCAGCAGCTCCTGTCAGAAAGCATAGCAGAGTGTACATAACAAATGATTTAGCATACTT
This sequence comes from Heteronetta atricapilla, assembly GCA_011075105.1. Lineage (NCBI taxonomy): Eukaryota > Metazoa > Chordata > Aves > Anseriformes > Anatidae > Heteronetta > Heteronetta atricapilla. Next base: position 19,898,049 of record CM021739.1, on the reverse strand, counting down.
GGATACAAGTCAGTTATCTCCCGTTTTCCTTCTTCCTTTTCTCTACTTTTAGAGAAGCGCTGGTTTTATGTTTGCCGAGTTTTCTTTGCATTTGTGGATGTCCAGCTTTGATCTACAGCCAGCTTGAGTTTACTTTTATGCTCTGCTGAATGCTGCCTTCAGCCTCAATTTCAGAGCTGTGCAAATAAATTACAGTGAAGTGTTTAATTAAAGTTAGGCTCGTGTCCTGATCACAGACTACAGTCTTCTCAGATACAATTTGCAAATCTATTTGGGAGTTTTTACTCCAGGCAGGATGAATACTTGAAGGTTATTTACCTGCAATGTATCGCATATTGGATGTCTCTTTTACATTTATTGGGTCAACAACCAGAAAATGGTAGCTGAATGCTGAAGGACAAATAAAGGGCATTGATCTGAATGAAAGAAGGGGCTGTAGTAAGTGTGAGCAGTGTCTGAACTGAGGTGTTGATGCCTCTAGAATAACCTATCTGCTCTTTGGACAAATTGTCTTAATTCTGAGGAATAGTAGCTCACAATAAATTGTATACATAGCATTTCGTTTTCTAAAATACAGTAGAGTTTCTTCTATTTCAGTCATTCCTTGATGTATTTGTAATTGCCATAGTATTTGCAAAGAAGGTGAAACTTTAAATTGCATGCACCATCTTCAAGACTCCAGCTGCCACCTACTTCATACAGCTATTCATACTTTTCCTTTCCAAGTCATCTTTCTCTTTTTCACCCACGCCTGGATGAAGTATGGTGTTTTATTCTCTTTAATTCTGGGAAGCAGCAGAAGAGACTGTGAAAAGACCCTTGACTACCTTGATTGGGGCACCTTGACTTTCTAGGTTTTATGGGATTTTTATCATAATTTCTAAGATAGATGTTTACAACTCATTGAGCATCATCTTGGGGCTTCTTGGGGCTTAGAAACTAATAATAAGTCTAACATAAAATAATTACTTCTCCTAAAAATGTTTGTTTTATTACCTACCCCTACTTCATTTCATGCATGGGGGAATACTACTGAACACCATATTGCACATTGCAATTTGTTCCTAAATAGTTGTATCTTTCAAACAGCATAGCATGAAACAATTTGAAGAGTAAGTACCCAATTCAAATGGATAAAACAGCTCATTGTTTAGTCATTTCCTAGTTTTAGGGTAAGAGGATTTACCCTTCCATATCTAAATCAAGTACACAAGCGCTCTTTTTCAGCACCTGATAAAAATCCTTTTTTTATCCTTTTTTAGGAAAGCAGTTTATCAAACGTGGGTTATTGCAGGTGGGGTATTTGGCTTTCTTAAATATGGAATGTGTAAGAAGAGGATTATGTCACATTGTAAACGTCCCTAAAATAGAGTAACCAAAAAAAATTATTTGTTGTTTACAAAGTTTAAAATGTTGTGACTAAAATGGAACTTTACACGATATAAATAGCTATTTCTTGGTGGATTATTGAGAAGGTAGCATTCTTTGGATTAATATAGGATTCTCTAACATTATTTTAAAAGTATACTTTATTCTATGCTAGAAATAAAGGATCCAATTAATTAAGCCCCAGTGCATATAGTAAAAATAAAACTGACTACTCTGAGCTAGTGTTGCTGTACTGTATGCAATAAGATGTTGTTACTACAAGAAATATATTGCTTTTTATTACAAAATTTATTTTAGGTCTTTGAGTGTAGAAGAAAAGAAGGGATAGCAATCTTTTTTAAAAGCATTGTTATAAATTTAATGTTCATTAATTTAATAAACATAATAGTTTCTAGACTGTCCTACCAGAATGTTATGATTTTGTTCTAAACTCTTACACTGAGTTAGTTCAGGAGGGGAGGAGCCACTTGTAGTTTGACTCAAGATAACATTTTATTTTGTTTCTTTGCAATTTTAACTGAAGTCTAGATCAGGTTAACTGTGCAAACCTCCAGCTCCAGGTAATGTTACCACAATGAACCTGGACACATCCATCATATGGAAGATGTGCAAGCTCTTTGTCATATACACTCAGCTGCTTTTTCATTTTCTAATGACTTCTTGCACATAGTCTCAATATATGAGAGTATTTAATAGCTTTGGCATTGGGGCTTACTTTTAACATTTGGAGCAAAGAACGTGGTACGCAGCGTTTGGGGTAACAAGGAGTAAAATTGGAGTTCTCACAGATTTAAAAAATGAGCTCTGCTTTTGTAGGGCCTTTTATTTAGTCTGCTCTTGTTAAGTGTGTATGTTGCCTGGGAAGGACCGGTGAACAGCTCTTGAAGAGGCAGTTTGTATCCATAAATTAACATAGAATATCCAAGGGCAGTTGCTAAATGTATTAATAATTGTGCAAACGTAGTTTTCTTGTTTACAGAGTGGTGGATAGCACCCTCGAGGAGCAGCTAGCAAAAATGATGCGAAGAGAAGAGGCACATGAATGTGGGCAGGCATCTCATTTTCACACAGGCATACTGTAGAAGCAAATGGTTTGATACTTCATTATGTTATATCTTTGTGTATTGATTTTGCCTCAGGAAAAGTCAGTGTAGGTTCTCATATGACTGATGAAAGCTCTGATTTTCAGTTTGCTTGAGGATAAGTGGGAAAGGCATTGTGTCCAAAGGAATTAGATAAGAGGTCTCCTCAGAAATCAGCCTATGCATAACCTCTCAAGCTCCAAGACTTTTGAGACTAATAATTATTATACTCCTGTGTACCTATTGACACAGTTGTAGGTACAAATTAAAATAAAGCTGAGATCTACAAAATAAGGCAAAAATTGTGTGAACTTCAAGGAAGTACGTCAATTAATTCCCTTTCCTCATTTGAGATGAACTGTGTATAACCAGGTTACTTCTGTGAGATCTTTCCAGATAGGAGTATTAAATTGGGTAAAATATAAAATAGTTTCCAATAGTATAAAACCTAATTCTCTTGATTTTTTTCATGCATTTCAGATATGGTGATTACACAGGAAAATTTATATTGCATTTCAGCCTATAGTCACCATTTGAATTTTATATGAAATAGTTTTCATGTTCTTTAGATATTAAAAAAACATATATTTATAAAATAATAATAAAACCCTGTATGAAGTGCCAGATTTTCTGTTCTTATGTTTCAGTATTTGGTGTTAAATCGGATGTTTGCCTGTTGCAGAAGCGTTTTATTACTTTGGCTGAGCTTTCTAAATATCTGGTTTACACAGCACTGATGACATGTTACAAACTTAGGAACTTGCTAACTTGAAAATTTTAAAGATTGCATTTAAGAACAGAGAGACTTTGGAAAATACATATATATATTATATATATATGAATTCATCTTAAATGTTAAGGCACAAACTCATAATTTTCAGATAGAATTGTATAAGGAGAAATACTTTCCTAAAATACCCATCTTTAGGAATCTAGTAAAATTTCGCACATCCTACATAGCCAGAATAACTGTTGCTAGAATTTAAACAGCTTGTGTGAAATGTCCAAAACCAGAACTGTTGCCTTTGGCAGTGAGTCCATAGTTACTGAAACTGAACTGAAAGGGAAGCTTTTCCATCTTGTACTGCTCATCTCATTTTAAATTTTAAACACTCATGTAAGATTCTTGTGTTTTCTTGTGTTTGTATTTCATGTGAATGCTGTGTAAGGAATATAGAGGTACCAGAATTTTGTTTATGATGTACTGAAAACTTCACAATGTTCTAAAAAAAATAATTATCCTCATACGTGGTCTTTGCCAGAATTTAGCTATAAATGTGTGAGAAAAAAGCCCTTGGTCATTCTTAAATTTTCTGTGTATATTTATTAATCTGTATGTATACTTACATATTTATAAAACTATTTATGTTTACTTGTAAATCTATTTATGTCTACATATTAGATCCTTGAAAACTGTTCTTGGAGTGTTTTTTTCCTTTACAGCCAATGCTTGACACTGAATAATAACTTAGCCTACATACTCTTGCACTGTCCACACTGAAGTGATCTTCATGCTTTAAACATTTTGTAGTTAGTTGGAATTGGTTTAAATAATATAAAAAAATAAGTATTAATAGAAAAGTTTAAGCATCAGAGTGGTGTAATCAGTTGTAAATGTGGTTATCTCATGCTTGGATAACTGATAAGAAAATACTTCAACAATTAAGCAAGGTTGTTTAAGGATCATACAAGATCCTCTAATTAAAACTTCGTATTGGTAGAGTGTGTATCTTTAGATGTTGCCATGTGGTCTGTATAATCATTCACTCTTTCCTGAAATGCTTTACAAGACTCCATCTCCTTTTAAGAAAGTAAGTAGAGGTTAGTTATTATCCCTTACATGGGTTTAAATTCATTCCTGTAGCTAATGAGGGGAAATTCTCATCGTAGTCAGCACCATCTATTGGAGGGGAAAAAAAAAAAAAAAAAAAAAAAGGTATTTTCTATCACAACTGAGGAATTGTGATTCAAAACCAAAAGGCAGCAATGTATTTGTCAGTTTTAGTTCTCAAGCTCTTTGCTGTTACAACTATTGCCATGACTAGGAAACGGGGTTAAGGTACTCGAAGAACTCAGCCCAGCAGCTTGTACTCATGCACAACTTTGGTTCTGTGGAAGGAGCACCCTCCCTGATGCATGGTTGTAGGTATAATCTGAATTTTATTTTCTCTTTACAGGCAGAACTTGTTGATATACAGTATGGGACCATAGAAGACTTGATCCGGATTCGAGCCATTACAAACGTGACCAAAAAAATTGCACTTTTGAAGCTAGGACAATCACCGTTACTTTATAAGGTTAGTCTTATGCTTGCTGTATTTTAACTGAATTATTTTGTGTGTGTGTCTCAAAATACCAAAGCTAGGCCTTTTTCATTCTACCCCGACAAGTCAGGATTTACTGGCATTTAGATTCTTTGTTAATGCTAGGCACTTGGATCCACAGCACCTCTTACGTGTTATTTATTTTGCTGCATATCTTATAGTGCCCCAGTACGATGCTGTATTTTCCCAGGCGTACTATAAACCATTTGGCAAATAAAGAAATCCCTAAAATAAATAATAAAGGACAAGGGAAAAAAAGGCAGTGGAGATTAGGAGTGGTTGGATCTTTGTTAAAACTTTACATGTAACACTGTGGAAATCTTGTTTCCACATGATTGTATGTGGTGCTTGGGCTGCTGGCTTAAGTGTGCTGGGAGAAGCAGCAGAGCAGTGTGCTTACCTGACCTTCGGCTCATGGGGTCTTTCCCAGTCCCTGTGGGCTGTGTCTAAACCCCAGTGCTTTTGGTCTCGCTACAGATGTGCTGCTGCAAGCACTGAGATTGTGAGGTTGTAAGTGATAGCAAACGCTGCAGGAGGACTAATACTGTTGGTTATGGATTTGTTAAAGAAATGACATCGGAACCAGATTGTAGCTGTGCTCTGTGGAGCAGGTGCTATTGCCTTGCTAGCTCTTTCTGCCATCCTTACCACCTCAGAGGGAAGAAAGGGACAGCATGAGCTGGAGAACAGCACTAATTTACGTGGTGTTTCTGCTATGTACCTTGAGATGCACAGATGGGCATTTATCCTCCCTGCCATTAATGGTCAGGCACTCTTGTAAAATCACAGGGATTTATGGGCCTGTGGACAGGCTACCAGCAGGTCAGAATGAGCACCACATTCTTCTTTTCTTTCATGTTCTTTGGTTGCAATTATGTGGGGAGGGTTGCTTGTGTATACGTGTGTCTGCGCATTCTCCTGTAAGTCCAGCCCTGGCAGAGAGCACAGAGGTTGAGCTCAATAGTCCACTGGCACATTAGATATAATAGACTGAACATATAAAACATTTAAACTCTGAATGTCAACGGCCCTCTATGGCTAATATTTTATAAACAGAATGCTGTTTTGCCTTTCAGAAAATACAGTAGCCCAATAAATAATTAAACAATTCATTCCCAATCCACAGAAGCAATTATAAAACAACAATAACTCCAGATCTTATAATTAACAGAACTAGGATCTGCTTTGTCGGCCATAGAAAGCCCAATCAGGGACCACAACACAGGTTCAGAAAATAAGCACTTAATATTTTTTTCTATAGGAATAATATTTGTCTCAATAAAAAATGCCATTTTCAACTGAGCAGCTTTAGCTCTTTGTCTGAATTATTTAGATGCAATCTAATTATGCTCGTGAAAGGTCAGTTATCATTGTTGGAACTTGGCTGTTGTGCATTATTTCCACCCATAGATCTTGCACTGCATTTCAATGCTGACTGACAAAAATAATGAAATAGCAGTTGGGGCTCATAATGTAGGAATATGATAGAGATGCAAAGTTTGCTGTAATAGCATTGTCTACAGTATCTTTGAAATGGACTTTTTACCAATTTAATTCTGTTCCTGTATGTACTTGCCAAGTAAGTACTTGCACAACTGAATTACCAAGTAGTGCAGCTGAAGGAGGGCAAGACTGTTGGTGCTGAGGACTGGGCACGTCTCAGGAGCTTTTACTCTGGATCTGCTGCAGTCTAGTCCAGAGGAGTAAATACTAATTGGTACCTAAAGTGTACTAAGGGTGCTCATCTACTTTTCCAAAAGCATCCATTTTGCATGTTCAGAGAGCATCACACAACATGAACCGATGTGTGGGGAGTGGTGATGATCAGAAAAAGCACACTCCTGATCTGAGCTAAGATGGCAGGGCACCCAAACGTATTTGATGTCACTTTAATAATGCTTACTGAAATCTTGAGGAGAAAACAAAGCAAACAAAACAGCAATCCCTCAAACCCATGTTTTGTGTTCTGCTCATGCAGGTGGCAAGTTTGCCCTTTATTTGTTATTTCTTCTTTTTGAGGTTGTAAACTTTTTTTTTTTTATATATATATATATATATATATTGTATCTCTTTGGCTGTGAAATGGCCATAATCTTTTAAAAGTACAAGGAAAATACGTGAGAGGACAGAAATAGTCTTCTTTCATAAGGAATATTTGAAATAAAAGAGAAAGATTGCATTAAACAGCAAGTCCTCCTGGTCTAAGTGGGCCCATATCTCACCGCTGAATCCACTTTTTGTCTCTTTTCCCCCTAAATTTTGTTTCTGTATTTACTGAGTTTATTTTAGCAGATGCTTCCCTATGCCTATATTTTCCTTATCTCTGTTGTCCACGTGCTTGGTTTTACATCACGTTAAAACAGAACAGTAGTTCATGGTAGAGCTGTCACTATATATATTACTGTTTTTCTTTCCAATTTCTATATTTAACTTGCATCTTTCACATTCTAATGCTTTTTAATTTCTCATTATTATTACTTCATATTATACAAATATCTTACTTGGGATTTGGGTCTTATTTTTATAGATACTACACCGAGATGCCTAAAGAGGTTTTATCTTCATAACACAATTTCTAATCTTGTCTTTATTTTTCAGTTTTGCGTTTTCCTTTGCATGGGTATTCTTTTTGCTTCTCTCTCTTTCACTGCCATCTAGACTGTTTTTTCCTATGTTCTTCCTATTCTCACCTTTTGTGCTTTCATTTTATTTATTTATTTTTAAATGTCACTTATTCTTTCTCTCCCTATTGTGTCCATTGGAAAAAGGCTGAAAGAAATGATAAACTGCTGCTGACAGAAAGCTCACCATGAAACTGAAGAACAGTTCAGTGCTTTTATCATGCATGTGAAAAAAAAAAAAAAAAAGTGGTGGTAAAATAAATAAATAAAATAAACAGCTATCAAGGGGATATTTCATAGAAATATGCCCATGATAGAAATTTGAATATTTTGGGGAAAATAGTGTTACTGGCAGTATTTATCATGTTTATTTTAAAATAAATGTTTAAAGTGGGAGAAAAGAATGACAGATTTGATGGCCCTTCCTCAAGGGCTGGAGGAAGTTATAGGATGGAGAAGGGAGAGCCTTTTTCAAAGGCAACCAAAAGGTTTAGGGATTTATGACTCGCAGCATTTGCCTGGATGATTTCCTGTAGCAACACAAGAAAAAGCAGCTGACTGAGCATGGGGACATACAAGGAGTACTCATATGACTTAACATACCATACAACCTTGGTATGGCTGTGATGCTAATAGTCTTTTGCTACCAGGCACAGTACTGAATAACCGATGGACCTTTTTTAAACGACTATGGCTACTCCTAAAGTGATTTTGTGGCTACAAACCGAGACATTTTAAGAGCCAGATTATTGCTGAGTAAAGAGGGGAATGGATTTGGAACAAGAAAAGCTTTCTTAAGGAGAAAGCTGAAACTAGACAAATTTAAAATGGAAATGAGCACGATTTCTGGAACCAGAGTTTCCAGAGAGAAGGTGGAATACTTGTTTTCTCAAACCTTCCAATTCTAAGTGATGACCTTCTGACTATAGGGAAAATGTGCCAAAGTCACTAAAATTATGTTCTGGTGGAACTCAGGGTATTGGGATCACTGGTGAACTTCAGGAGCTAGTTACATGCAGTAGTAGGTCACAGCACACTCACTATGTCCTTGAATAAGAAGAATCCATAAATGTGGGGGAAGATAATGAAACTTATTACCAGTGGTTAAGCAAATCACTTTTGTGATGTAAAATACCTTCCTTGGAAAGAGCAGCTTGAGCTGCCTGCTGTGTTTGTAGACAGAAACATCCTCTTCCGATAGCAGAAAATGTGTGGTGACAAAAAGACTGATTAAACCACCTCACTAGCACACAGCTGCTCTGCCCTAAAGCTTGTCTGAGTACATGTCATGACTGTGAACATATAAAAGAAGCCAGAGGAGGGTGTCTTTTTTCAGGAAGAACTCCACAGTAATTTCAATATTCACCCTCTGGAAATATCATGACCAGATTCATTTTTTGAAGAATGTGGTGAGTCTTGATCGTGATTTAATCTTTTGGTTTTGGGATTCGAGGAAAAGACATAATTTCTATCCTAAATTAACTTTTAATAGAGTAACAAAAACCCTGAAGGCCAAACCACTTCAGCTTTACAGTGTTCGCATATTAACATTTTTTTTCACATCCATTAAATGAAGATGTTGTTCTGATGTGTAAATATCTGTATTTATTTTAATAATTTACAGTCTTCATAAATATTCATACAATTGATTTTTAACTGTCATAAAGTTTGGAAGTGTGGATGCTTGCATCTTCATGCAGAGGTTATTGGTAGGCTGTTACAAGATTTAGGAAATAGAAAACAGTCTTAGGATAAAAGCCATTTGCAAAAAGGTTTCTATTTAAAAAATTCATTTTAAATCAATTTACTTTGGATAAAGTCACTGCATATTTCTACTGTCTACATTGTTTATTTCTTTTTTTTTTTTTCTTTTGAAGTTTGTATTCATCTATCTGGCATGTTTTATGGCTAGCAGATACAACTGTAAAGATGACATTTGAAATTGCCATTTAACTAGGTCTCTCCCTCTCCCTCCCTCCCTTCCCCCCCCCTTATACACATATGCATATATGTGTGTATCCATATGAATGAATATACATGCATGTGTATATATTTATAAACCACATAGTTTTTCAGGGATCTCAAACACCTGGTATATGTCTCATTATAAAGGATGCTGTTTTTTTATTTTGTAGGATTTTTTTTTTTTCCAAGGCATATAAAGAGTTTACCTATTTCCCATGTGAGTGCTGTGGGATATATAATGATATTATATCCCTTCATGAAGCCCTTCTTGGAAATTGGGGCCAGAGGTGTAGGTAGTATGAATAAAAGTTATAGAAGCACATAAAACTGGACCTGGAGTTTTGGATCTGAAAGGATCGTATAGTCCATTCCTTAGGGGAGACCTGCATATATGTGATTCCTGGTAATTCTTTATCTATTTTAAGGATTTCAAGTATAGAAATCTCATAATTTCCCTCAATAATGTTTTCCAGGACTGCACCGTTCAACACTGCATGCAAATCCTGTTAATTTTGCCCTTTGTGCTGGGGATGTGCCCAGCCTTTATATGCCCTGAGTTTATAGGAGATATCCTCCTTCAAGTCTCTTGCTTTTATTGGTGTTCTTTATTCCCCCTTCCCCCAAATATTACCAGGTTTAGATCACTTCTGTTCCTAACCTTTCCATTCTCAGCTTCTTACATCCATTAGAAACATTCCAGCCTGAAAAAGGCTACCTTTTTGTTTTGTTTTGTTTTTTCTCCACTTCCTATACGAAAAAACCTCCTTTACCAAGGCCTTCGCAAAATTTACTGGAAAGTAGTCTATGAAAAACCTGTTAATGTAATTGAGTTTTCACACTGCCATCAATCCTGCTTCTGATGATGCTTTTGGTCAGCTATTTACCTCTTCCCAATGTCATGACTCATGGAATGATAACGCACAAGCTATTTTGTTTTGTGATTACTGAGAAGTTTTGTTTGTTCTGAAGAGCGAGCATGGGCCTTCCTTCATCTGAAAGCATATCAAATTTAAATGATTGATAGGTGAACTTCAGTTACGTTCCTCCTGCTTTGACTGAAACAGTATTTCTTTCTTTTGAACAGAAAGGACAAGCTATAACAGCTAATTAGAGAAACGTGGAGACACCCTGCCTTGATGTCGTCGGTCTGTTCTGGGTGTTCTGGGTTTGGGTGACTGAGGAATTCACCCTCAGCCCATTGAGTTACATGTACCTGAGGTGCCTGAGGTGAAAAAAAAAAAAAAAAAAAAAAGTGTCTTCGCACAGTTTCATCACTTAATGTTTCAACCTAAAATCAGTAATTTTTAATTTATATTTGCAAACTTCTAAAACAGCTTAAAAACACGAATCTGAAATAGTTGACAAAAATTTGCTCTTACCCTTTAGTCAAATACACTGCAGCAAATAAAAGTAGAGAAATAATTCCTTCTTTAGGCAGCAAAATTGGAGGAAAGTAATTGACTCTTGTAAGCAGAAAGCTGAGTATGTAAGGGGTGGGGTAGGAGAACAGCAATTGATGTCCGGGAGGAAGCGCAATTGTAGCACAGCTTGTCGATATCCTCTAGCAATTAACATTTTGGTTGCATCAGTAAAAGGACGTTGGGTTACTATTCATTTCATTTTCATTACAAAAGCCTTGGTATGTTTGAATAGAAGGAAAAGTATTCTATTAGCAGAGTAAACAAGGGGACATACAAGTTAATAAGAAAAGGTAGATATTGATTATTCTGCAATTCTGATGACATACAATGTTTCCAGAAGGTTTTGAGATGTTACTGCTGTTTTGCATGCATACCTGTATTCCCAGCTCTAGTTCCTACTCTCTCTTTTGCTTCTGGAGTGATACAGAAGTTCCTGAAGTCTCTTAGATACTGGGTATGTAGTACTGTTTTCACTAATGCTGACCACTAGTTTTTCTCTTCTGAAAATAATTCTAAATATTCACATACTCAATTGGCTGTTTAACTGCACAACGTTAAATTCATCTGTTGAAAAATTAGTCCAGCTCCTATTATGAATCACTGCTTCCTGGGGGAGTGGGATGTCCATTTTATAGCAGGTCTCCTCCTATTAATACAATACACTTAAATCGAGTGAGAGTATAAGTGGCTGCTTCCATTAAGAAATGGAGGATGGCTGACTCTCATTAAAAAAAATTTGATTCTGGGGTCTTCTGAAGCTCTTGTCGGATTGTAGAGGTGTGAAGCCCAAGCATAATTTTCTGTTTTATCAAGCCCTTAAAAAGTGAGTAGTAAATGCAGTCATCCAATTTACTGAGTGTGGTGTCCTGATAAATGGTGCAAAGTCAAGTGAAATGGCTTTGCTGTGAGGCAATTGTTCTGAAGCAGAGCTGAGCAAAGAAATCCATTGCCTCAATTTGTACCTTGCAGCCTTAGATCCACACAGCTGATCAGCCGCTCTCTGCAGGGCAATGGGAAAGACAGACGCACCTTCCCTTTCCACCAGAAAGTCTAAATGTTTCGCATCTGGTTTTCTGCAGACGCAGTATGCACTAGCCAGACTTCGGCAGTGGCCTTGGCACTTTTTCTGCTGCTTATATATAAGGAATTATAGGTCTTTTTTTTTTTTTTTTTTTTTTCTTTCCTGCCCAAGCTGCTAATTGAGCTGGCCCTTCACATTTGTTGAACTTGGGCTTCACAAAAGAGGCACTGACAGACAAATTATCTGGGCCTATTTTCATCTCTGGTGTTTCCAGGCCATATTGTTTGATTTCAACAACAGCTGAGAAAGTGCAAAAGAAAATGGAGTGTATACAAGCTTTAAGTAGAGATGAGGAGTGAACATGCAGAGCCTCATTCTGCCTGGCCTATCTGCCTGGAGGTTCTTTGAAAGCACCAGATTCTGACGGAGGTGGAGCAATGCAACCCATGCCCTTCATCATCCCAACTGCCCACCCAAACAACTCTGCAAGGGGTAATTACAGCCCAGCAGCATACATGTTGGTTATTTCTTAAATGTATAGCGACCGGAGGACAAGGTTGTTTTTCTTCAGACAAGTTTTCTTTGTAAGTACACCCCTCATTGTACGTTTGCATTGTGCAACATGTTCTGTAGTAATTACGGGTTTATGGTTTCATTAAAAAGAGGTTATGCTGTTAAAGGGGTGGCCTTTTCAGGCTTTAGTCTTTTTTTTTTTTTCTTGTTTCAAAGTAATTATTTCTTCATAATCAATTTCTTTATTTACATATCTGAGAATTGATTTGAAAGGTATCAAAATCATTACTGTTGAAGAAACTATGCAAAGCTGAGAGTACGGAAGTAAATAGTTCTGTTCCTGGTATCAACTTTTTCTTTGATAAATCAGGACATTGCAGATTACTGCTATTTAACTACTCATCCCTTGTTGCTTTATTTTTATTTTATTTTATTTTTTTTAGTCTGTACTTTTAAAATGCATCTGAGTTAACATAGTTAAGCAAAAATTGTTTCAGTAACCCTGAGGGTTCTGTGAATAGAAATAGTTTTGAAGCTCAACGTACAGTTTAGGAAATGTAGCCGGGTCCAGAACTTGGCTGGAATGGCACTTAAGTTCTGCATGGCTTTAGAAATTCATCTCTGAGAATTGGTTCACAAAATCAGCAGTCGTGATTTATGTATGAAAATCTGAATTCTGTCCTTTCAAATACACCTGTAGTTTGCATTGTGATCCGAACTTTGAGTAAAAACATGGTCTTGCTGAATGCTGATAGCCAACCTTTTCATTGGTGTCAGTGGGATTAGGTTTTTATACTTTGCATTCTATAGCCTATAGAATTTTTTGATTATTTTCCCTAGGGTTATTTAATGCACTCCTTTCAGATCATCTGTAGCTGAATTTTCTGGAACATAGCTGGGTAAAATACATAACTGCTTGTCTGCAGGGTTTTAGGAGGGTTTTTTTTTATTATTATTTTTGAGAGGTGGAAGGGTGCTTTTGGCATTATATCTTTTCATTTGCTCTTTCTTTCCCTTGATGGCACATTTCAATATCAATTTTTAATTCATATTGGATTAAATGCAATTTAAATTAAATTGTACTTTAATTTCACCTTTAGGTCTGAGTGGTTAATTCCCAGGCAATAACATGCCCAACAAACTTAATTTTTTCTTCGCTGTTACTCTAGATCCAGGTCTAAATAAATGGCAATTTGCTCAAGCTTACATGTCCTAATGCTATATTCTGATGTTTCTAAGTGGTTTTGGCTTTTGTGTGTGTTTTACTTTTGTTTCTTTTGGTTGGTTTCTGTTGCTTTGGCTTTTGTTGCTTTGGCTTTTGTTGTTGGTTGTTTTTTTTTTTTTCAGTATTGAAACAATTCTAAGCAACCTTCTGAACACAGTTAATTCTCCATATTTGAAATGGAAATTGTGATGATTCATGATGTTTTATAAAAAAAAAAAATCCAGTGCTTTTTGATGCAAACAGCCAACCATGAATGTTGCGTGCAAAAGGATTCCTGGGCTTCCTGATGCTCACTGGGAGATGAAAACAGAAATTGCATTAGCACAGTCTCCGTACTGTGAAGTTAAAATTGGTGGGGGCTGCTTTCCAAAACCAGTTTAGGATTCCATATAATAACTAGTAACCTTTCAACCATCGTGGAAAATTTTACACTTCAAATTGCTCTAAAAATCAGGTTCTTGGTCAGGTTAAAAAAAAAAAGATATAAAATATGTTGCTGGTGATAGCCTTGCAATCGTAAATAATCCTGGTATGTGTGTTGGCCAAGGTTTGTCAGGGCGCCACCAGGTTATGTCTAGATACAGGTAATAACTTAAGATGGAGGACAGAATATTTGCATTCTGCGAAGGCTGGAGGAGTGCCTGCACTGACAGTCCAACCCGTTATTTATGGTTTTTCCCTGTAAATTGCTATGTAGCCATCGTGAGAGCTCCTACCACGCAGCATCAGCAGTGACCTTGGGGTGACCTAGCGAGACCACCCTTTCACTAGCAGGAAGCATATTTTTCATTTCTAAGTCAATCTTGGTTTTCCTGAGAGTGGGAAGTGATTATGTTGCCTTTTATAGCTGTATTCAGTTATATGGGATGGTTTTATGATATAAACTGTCCACTGGGGAACTGACCTGACAACTCATTTCAGTCTGGCCTCCTGCTGTGATCTCAGAGAAAAAAAGATAGCACTTAATCCACTTAACCGCCTGACCATGTCCCATCTCTCTTTATCATATTACCGTGTGTAACAGCAAAAGGCAAGTCCAAATCTGTTGGTTCAGATGATTCTTGGATTCCAAGTTTAAGAAACCTTTCTAACAGATTATAAATTAGCACACATCTGCCTGCCGTAGATGTTGCTCTCTTAGTAACCATGCCCTCCTAGTAATGCAGGGTGTCATGGACACATGTGGTATGCTGGATCTGCTGTTTGTAATATCAGATGCAGGTTGTGCCCAGCGACATAAGGTGGCTCCAGAATAAGAGACTTAAAATATGAAGCTTAAGAAGTGAGATAAAGGGAAGACATTCATTTTGCAATAACAAAGTACCCTCCTTTTTCATGTGAGAACTACACGTAGCAGCGATCCCATTTAATCTTGCTTTAAAAGATCCAAGAAATCAAGTGTCATTTTTGCACAGTTCTTCACTTGGCATTAGGGGGAGCATCCTTAAAGGACACCTTTTGCCTTAGCCAAAAACATGAAAGTGTTGGAAGGGTGGGTGATACAGCATATGATAAAGAGGAATTTTCACTACAAAGTATTTTTTATTTTGTTCCTTCTCAGTTTGATGTAATTCATCATAAATTTGCTAATTATGAAAGGTTGAGATCTTATTAATATGACAAAGTTTATTCCTCAGTAGAGGAATAAGCTTGATACAGTGAGGCTTCTAGCATTCTGCTTTTGCTTCAGAAGAATATAGATACATAGCCTTAACCTTAAGGACATGAATATTCCCTTTATGTGACATGAGGAACATAGTTAAGTGTGTTGCTTAGTATGTTTTACAGGAACAATTCACCTTTAGCAAAAGAAACCATGTCTTCTGTTTTTATTCAGGTAAAACTCTCAGATGATAATGAGGTCATGACCATACCACAGTGCTGTTACTGGTGAAATATTGCTACATGAGACTATGCAGTGAAATGCACAGACAATCACTTCATAAAAAATGATCATCTGCTTAGTTTTCTGTCATGAAGTTTTTATTAAATGGAAAAAATTCTCCATCATTTATGATGAGAACAGAAAAAAAAATGTTCCCTGTCAGCCTGGTATCCTTCTCCGACATGAACCATACACAGAGTTCAAGCACGCAGTCATCTTCTCCTTTGGTATGACTTTACCAAAAATGTCAGTCTGTGGTGGTATGACTTCCTGAAGTGCAGAATATTAATCTGGCCATCGTGTTTAATTATCATCATGAATATTTCATGGATTGGTGTATTCCACTTCCAAACTTCCACATCATCTTGTGGTGATGAGTTCCACTGATTATTTCTTGATACAGAATTGACACCCAGGAAAGCGTGTACTTACAATTCTGGCAATGTTTTACCACTTATTACAAACCCACAAGAGATAAAACAGCCTACTCGCAGAGTATATCAGACATGTAAATGACAGAAGTCAGAGGGTACCAAGTATATGGTAAGCACAAGTCTTTTCCCTTTAAGAATCTTAGAAAAAAAATGAACTTTTCCTCTTGGCCTCAAGACTAAGAAACAGTGTAATAAAACTCAGTGCTTCAGAAGTCTGTGATCCCTAAATAAATAATGTGCATGTAAGTGGATTTTTTTAGCTTTTTTTTTTTCTGAAATTATGTTAGTTGATGTCTCATGGCCAAGTTGTGTTATATGATGAATGGCTTTGCCTCTGAAAAAGTTTATAACTACTAGGAAAAAGGATGCCTTGAACGTTGCTATTAGCTATTATCATATTCTTTAACTGCATTACAAGAGGGGAAAAAAATCATATTCAAAGGCAGATGTGTGCCTTGTGCTTAAAGAGGAAGCAACACTTCCTTGTAGATCTCCTGGTGTTGACTTAAGCCTTTGGAATGGTGCCTTCCCAACATTTCAGTCAATTTGATTTCAAATGGTACACCTTCATTTTGGAAATCGGTTTGTTAATATTTTTTTTCTGGACAAAGCTTATTATCTGGGAATCCATGTACTTCAATTTCCTAGCTAAAACCATCTGGGATTTTTATGCAGACGGGTAATACATGATGTTTATTGCTTTATGGGATTTAGAGGAGAAAGGATGACATGAAGTCATAATGCAGTATTACAACTGTGATAATATATGGCTTTGAATTTTACTATCTGAATATAACTCTTGTACTTATTAGATTTATTTATTATAAATTAAGTTGTACATAAGCTGCATATAGACAGAGAAAGCATATGGCTATGGAAATTAATGACTGAATAAATATGCAATATACCATAATTTTGGCAATATTAAAGAATATAAATAGAAGAAATGCCATTGGCAAAATATTATTTAAATTAAAAAAAATGTTCTTTGTGTTCTTTAATATGTACTTCATCTACTGCTTCTGAAGGCAAATAAAACAGCAGTTATTCTCTTCTTAAAGAGGGATCTGTATATTATTTCAGGTACACACTAACATATAAATAGTACAGTTCAGATCTACTTTCTACATAGCCATGCATGCGACCTTCAGAAGCTTCCTATCTTCTTTTTGCATCTGTCTCAAAAGTGGGGCTGAGTGAGAGGCTTTGGAAGGAACTACGTCCAGCACAGATTTGTAAATTTAGAACTGAGTGTAACTGAGCAAACGGCTTGAGAGGATTTCTCAGACTTTGTGTTATCACCTGATCCCCGAACTCAGAATTGTACCTCTACTGCATTAGAATCATGGAAGTCACAGACCCATTAAGGTTGGAAAAGCCCTCCAAAGGTACCTGCTCCAACCACCCCCCTACCACCAATGTCACCCACTGAACCATGTCCCCAAGCACCCTGTCCAACCTTGCCTTGAACATCCCCAGGGACAGTGACACCACCTCCGTGGGCAACCTGTCCCAATGCCTGATTGCTCTTTCTAAGAAGAAATGTCTCCTCATTTCTAACCTAAATCTCCCCTGGTACAACTTGAGGCCATTTCCTCTAGTCCTATCGCTAGTTACCTGTGAGAAGAGGCTGACCCCCAGCTCCCCACACCTTCCTTCCCCCAGCTCCCCACACCTTCCTTTCAGGTACTTGTAAGAGAGCAGTAAGGTCTCTTCCTGGAAGAGCAGCATGCTGAAGTATCTTTCATGAAATTAGGTGTTATCAGGATTTAAACATTTAAAAGAAAGAAACATACAATATTTAAATGTATTCCCCCCCCCTCCCTGTTAGTGTTTTCTCAAGACCTTTTGCCCTCATTTTGAACTTAGTCCTAAGACTTGTATCTTCAGCTAGGGTGAAAGAATGAGTTCATATTAACTTTTCTAGAAACCAGTATGAACCTGTTCACTTAATGTCCTTTAATACCCTGTTTTAAAGTGTGTTTGTCCATCACCACCATCACCAATTTGATATCAGCTCTGAAAGAAAGGTTACACAAGGGAGTACTCAGAAGTTACACAAATGCTTGTACTCAAATCCACAGATTTTAGATGATAAGCCCGGAATTTAGCATCAGTGTTTGTGAGTTGAAATGAATATAAATTTTTATTAAGGCAAAGTTCAATGTCTAAGATATTTTCTAATAAATGAGCTTATCTCATGGGGTGAGAAGAGTTCAGCCAGGCTGGGGAAGATTTTTCCTGTCAGGGCTGCTTTTAAGCTCCGAATCTTAATGGAATGTCACGTGAATATTCTTCGTGTTGTCTACCGAAGTCTTATTTCAAATGGCAGTTTAATATGTTCTGGCAAATAAATTAAAAAATAGTAAGAATAATTTGAAAATTGTCATCTTTAAGTCTTGCAATGGAACTGTTCAGCTGCTCAGCGTCTCCTGTTGGCATATAGGCCCTTGTTGGAAACACTGACATTATTTATTTTGTTTCTCTGAGTATGAGTTTTCTACTCATACAGTTGGCTGTTTTTTATGTTCTTTGTCTATTTTAGGATTAACCTTTAGCATGTCCTATCAAAAAGAATCATTTCAAGTATTTTCCATCTCCTGAGAGTGTGAGGTTCACAACACATGGTTATAAAGCCTGATTCTCCTAGTTTCCTGTCAGAGTCAGTTTACTGAAATTTAGCAAGGTAAATTGGTGTAAAGATGATGCAATTATATGCAGACCTAAACCAAATTATATAACTGTTAAACTATTAATGTAACTATATCCTAAATATAATAGATGTAGTTGTACTTTCTATTAATAAGCGAAGTAGAAGTCAGGTTGCTGTTTTTAACCCTGAACTGGCTTTCTTTTCACCTTTTTGAACAGTTGCAAGCAATGGTAAGTGCAAAGATTACTCCTCACTACCAATCTGTCACCAGAGAAAAGGAATTAATGGGTGAGAACAGAAATTTCTATTTATGCTGTTTTCACTCCCTGCCTCATTTGCAAAGATGTTGCATGAGAAATTGCTTGTCTGAACTTGGAACTGTTCCCTGTTTTTCTATATATTCCTATGCTGTGCTAAACACCTGGGAATATGTCATCTTCATTTCTGTGTCAGACCATTCATTCATTGCATGGCCTTGCAGCATAACATTGTGTTGTGCTTAAGCTTTTGTTTGTCTGGGGGCTTGTTTTTGTTTTGTTGTTGGTTTGGGAAGGTAATGTATGCTTTAAAGGCTTTTACTGAAAGTTGTCTCAAGAGAAAACAGGGATGTAACAGCAATTGATTGATCATGGGTTTCACTATTTCTTTTTCATTCTTCTTCTCAGTATAGTATTCTGTGTTTATGCCATTTAGAAGTCAGTTCGGTGGACTTCTAGGAGCTGTAAGTGGTGCTAAATCTTTTCAGTGGGTCTATTACAGAGAACTGTATTTCCTTTTAACATAGAAGGTTCTGAAAGACATTTTCTTTCAGTCTTTCCTTACCTTCCCCAAGTAATTGTCAGAGAAAGACAAAAATGACCTAGTCAGTCTCTTGTATGAATTTACTGTGGCTGCTGTCCGTGACCTAGTTGGGGAGAGGAATGATGGGGAGCAGTAGCGTTGCTCGTGTATCCTTTCCTAACCACCCTTTGTATGACCTTGTTTTGGTATTGGGGTCTTCCTTTCCTAATCACCACATAAAAAGATATTTACGACAATAACTCAGGAAGATTTTTTTTACGTTTTGTATTTTTCACTCCATTTTTTATGACAAGGCAAGGGCATCATTTTGGATTGATGTCCTGGAACTAATTGTATACTAGTCTTACTGCTTTTTTGTTGTTTTTGGAGGGTTTTGTTTCTAAACCAGTGGTGAATGAATGACTTTGTACTGCTTCATGATTGCCAAAGTAATACGACTGCCATCCCTGTTCTCATCAAGTACTTCAACCTTGGACCTCCTTCATGTAGCTCTTTCTACTATTTCATTTTGGTGAAATGGGCTATTTAGTTGGTCACAGGAGGAGCCAAAGCTCTGATTTACTGATGTGCTGAATGGAAAGTAGTAAGAAAGAAAGGACCTCGGAAGAGAAAACAAACAAAAACCCCTGTATGTGAAATGTGGACTTTCAGCTGCTCTATCTTTTGCATAGATTTTCTGTAGCTGTGCTTTACTCATGTTTTACATGATGCAGTACTTTATTACATATTCCACAGGACACCCTGGTGTTCAGTATGGAAGATGTATACTCATGATGAGTTCTGTGTAGCATCGTTAGTGAAAAAAGTCTTCTGGAAAATTTTCTATTTGCAGAAATGACAGGGAAAAAAAAAAAAAAAAAAGAAAAGAAAAAAGGAAACTAGCCTAATTCTGGATTTGGGAGTTTAGGAATAGAGGTTAGTACTGATACTTATAGAGAACTTTTATTGCTAACTTTTTAAATAACTTTTTTTTTTATTATTATTATTTATTTATGATAAAATAATATACACTAGGACACATTTTTTATGATCATGTCTTTTATCGTTCCTGGCTTGTGACTTTTTTTCTAATAAGGAAGATAAATAAGTTCATTTCACTTACTGATTTACTTAAAGGGATGCTAACCAAGTAGTTAAATACTGCTCTCTTCTATGAATGAAAGTAAAATATTCATCAACCAATTAATAATCTGTAGTTTTCCAAAATCATACAGAAATATGCCTGAGGCTTACATATAGCATACTTTATATCATTATATGTTCCACTTAGAAACAAAATTAAACCAAAATAAATTTTAAAATACGTAACAATTGTTTTTTAAAATGGCTAAGGAGACTTTAATGCCTAAAACCCGATACAGTGTTAATGCCTCAGAACATATACTCCATGAGCAGAGAACATGTTTTGCACTTTTGAAGAAATAATGTAGCTTTTCATAGAATCTCCCAGGACAGTAATTGTGAGAATAATAAAATAATTGAAGACTTTTTTTTTTTTTTTCCATAGGTCTAATGAAGGCAGTTGTATTTTAACAATCTAGCAGATGCCCTGAGATGCAATTACTGAAGGCAGCAAATGTGCCTTAATTAAAAATCTACGACGGATTGTTATGTGGGTTGTGAGAACATCTGCTAATATCTTGATAGATTCAATATAACATCCATGCTCACAGAGCTAGCAATGTCTAAATCCTACTTTTATCTTGGAGATGGTTGATCAGAGAATGACTTGTGCTGTTTGCATTTCAACATTACTAACTTTGAGTACTGGAAAATATATACTTAAGGCACGCCAAGAATACCCCAGATAGGGCCTACATCTCTTATACAAGTTGAAAAGATTGTTGAGAGAACAAAAGATTGCAAGTTTGCATTGGTGTGTGGTTTAGTACAACACAATCATAGTTTCTGCTTTCTTAAGATTTCTATTTTCCTGTGTGCTGTCAGTTTATCAGTTTTAATATGACTGTTCCGTGAGACAGATGCCCATGCACTGGAGACAGGATAAAATCTCACTCTTTTCCAAATGGATAGCGGATGATCTTGAAGAAACACCGGTTGGTGTGAGGGTATTGCACCCAGTGTCATCCAGAGTGGCATTACTGAGGTTCTGTAGGTCGCTCGTGGTTTGGATACATCACAGAATATTTTAAGGCAAAAGATTAAGTATTTTCTCAAAATATCTATTCCTTGAAGAATGGAAAATTCTCCAAAATGAAATATATAAATTCCTCTTGGTTGGAAGGTAAAGGTTAAATTGACAGGCACCAGTATTTTCTATTTTTTTTTTTTCACACGTATATTTAATAGTCCTTACATTAGTGACAGGTAGAACTCCCTTAAATGCGCCTATTTGCACTTTATCTGTGGTACTGTTTACTGAGGTTGAAGTATCACTGATCATGAACAATACAAATTCAGTCTTGAATTGAATTTCAGTGTTTGGTTTGGATCTGAAGAGCTAAATTCCGAGCTGCTACCACACACACTGGGAGTTCACTCCTGCCCTCTGCGCTGATGCATAGAGGGAACCTGCTCGTCAGCCCTTTACAGAGCTCCAGGTATTTCAGGCAAATCTTGCCACTTAACAGTATGGAGTTAGTGTGTCGTTATGGCTGTGGTTTGAAGAACAATAGAACAGAAGAAAACATCACATGCTGAGCAAGCTTATTTTCTGACACCCAGAACAATGGCCTCCATTGTCTGCCTGCCTCACGGCCACAGGCCGCACAGCTTCTGGCGCCGGCGCTGCAGGAGCCGAAGCTGGTAGGCTTGAGCGCACCAATCAGGGAACGCTGCACCCCCAGCGTGAGCGGGATTGGATCATAAAGTTAATCCGCCCGGCAACCAGAAGCTTCTAGGAGAGTTGGGTCCTGTCAGCTGAGAGGTGTTGGGGGTGTGCTGGGTCCTGACAGGGAGGATCCCCCAGAGACAGGGATCTGCCTCATGGCACATCCTCAGACTGTGTGCTGCACTTTTGGTGCTGAGGAAACCTTATTCACCATAGCGTAGTGCTGTAGTGCTCTGTGGGGCTGGAGGCTGCAGCAGGAAGGGTTTGGTTTTCAACACGTTCGCCTTTTTGTGAGTGGTGAAAACCCAGCATGATGGAGTGCGATGCAGGTGGTAGCCTTCCACCCGTCCTTCCCTGAACACGCCCCACCCAATAGCTCAGTGGTACCAGTGCAAGAGTCCCCACCTGAAGCTGGGTACTGCAGTGTGCTGCCCAGCTCAAGTTAAAAGCCTCCATCACATAAGTTGTTGGGCTTCGTTCCGTGCATTGGGTTGTCTCCTGGCTGCCACATTCAAAAATGGTGAGGGGGGACAGCCTGCAGAGACCTGAGGCATCCCTGCAGGGGTGGCTAGGTGCATGAAATGTTTGCTGTGAAGAGTATGGCCGCTAAAATAACAAATGATGGTCTCCTTAACAGAGGAAAACCTTCTCTGCTGACTGTGCCCTGGACAAGGTGCAGGGCAGTGGTGTGGACTGGTCAGCAAAGCTTCCCATAAGCAAAGTGCCCTGTGCAGGGATGTAGTATTTATAAATTATGTGTGCAGACTTTACAACATCCTTCTTGAGGTAGCAGAACAAAAAAGGGGAAAGAATTGCACGCAGTTGTCTCAGGGCTGTTGTTGTATTGGCTGTTTGGTGGGTTTGGATTAAAAGTTCTGGAGAACGCATGAAAAATAACCTAGCGTCTAATCAGTTTATTCCCAATGATTTACCAAGATTTTAATTATATGCTTGTGTAATTGTGTTTTGTATGACAGATCTTCAGCTCTATTCTCTCTGTAATGGAGTCTAAACATAGCCTAAAATAACTATAAATGTCATCAGAAGCAACAGTTTCAGTATGAACAAGGAAATGCTATTGGCTTTTTGGAGGTCACTCATCTGGACATTCATCCAGACTTTGTTCTTTTTAATGTTTACTGAATATTTAATGATACTTATTATACACACAGTGTTTTTCTATGTGCTTATTTAAAAGTGAGCACTATTTTGTGAAGATATAGGAATGCAATAGCAATAGAAAAGCCTTGGCGTTATATGCTCATCAAATAATGAAGCATTTTTTTTTCTGGACTGTAAGCAATTCAATTATTTTCTTTCTGGAATAAATTAAGTAAAGCTTATTGAGTCCAATCGGCCCTTGTTTCTAGGGAATTGTAGTTCAATTTCATTTTTAATTAGATTGAATGTTGTGAATTTCTTAGCAGTGGTAAGCAAGATCTGGCAATAAAATATGCACTCAATTTATATTAAAAGTTCCTAAAATCTAATGCAGGGAACTGGCAATATATCTGGCTTATGTTTAATTGTCCAAGTACACTATTGTGAAAAATTTCTTTTTTAAAAATGGCTGATGTGTAACTAATTACTTTTCTCTGATAAAACTGTATTGAAGATGAGCAGACAGAAAATAGGAAAAAGTATGGGACAAAACGTTCAGTTCGTTTTAAGCTTAACAATGTGGTCTTAAATATGGTATTAAAATATTGTTGTGCAAGGACTGCAGGATCAAACCCAAAAGCAGTTTGCTTCAGAGATGGTGGTGGGGGGGGGGAAATCTCAAGAGGTTATTTGAGTCTGACTTCTGTCTTAGGGGCTAGTGGACGACAGGCTGAATTGTGATATCAGTGCTTGGGAGCTCTCAGTCCACACTGAGATCTGCCAATTTATAGTAGCTCTGTTTTATTCAACACTTTATTCCTTCTCTTCGTGTGAGTTACTCCCATCTTAGCATCAGAGAAGCTGCTGTCCTTTGGACGTCTACTGTGATTCCAAATACTGATTGCCAGTCTTGCTTTTTGCTTTCCTTTTTCTTTTGTTTTGTGGTTACATAGCATCTTATCCATCAATGTTGATGGACTTCTGTGTGAAATTTGGGTGCTCTAATAGTGCCATTCCTTAGATAAGGACAGTTTTGAGCTGAACTGGAAAAATACATTTCTTTCATCATCCCCTTGGAGTCAGCCATTAAACTGGTTATGTCCTCCATCTCATTTACACTGCTAAATTTTACTTATTTGCACTACACTACATTTACTATTAGTGTATTGTTACTAATACAGTACCTTGAGGATGGATCAGTAAAAGTCAAAACTTGGTGGGGTGGTATTTTGCCACTAAATTATTTTCAGTATTGCTCCTGGATCTCTGATGGGATATATAACAGCATGATTAAACATGGAGTAGTATTCAAAAATTAAGCTGAAGCCAAAATGGACCTTTGTTATCTTATTTGTTAGAAATATGGAAGTAGGAAAAGTTGTGTAAAAATGTAGATGTGTATTATTTATTTATTTATTTATTTTTCCTGGGAGTCTTGATTGTGGTGCCATTGTGTCTTCCAAGTAGTCTGTATTATCATAGGTAATTGCGAGGACAGTGGCATCTAATTAAATCTACAGTATATGAAGTCGTATTTTTCTACTCAAGCAATCTGTTTCAGAAATAGAAATACATTATGTCAGTGAGGTCTTCCAACAGTTTAAATGGCCCTTTACCCTTGCTTGGTAATTTTACTTACTGCCAATTAGTAAAATGAGATGGGATTTCCATTCAGAGCCTCATGATTTTAATTGGAACTTCGGTAGAAAAGAATAATTAATAACTTGTAGCCTGTCCAGCTAGTAAACCTGTGTCTCAGATTAATGAACCATGTCTTCTGCACATTGCTCTATGAATCGAAAACTTCACTAGTTAAAAACTGGTTAGTTATTTCTCTAATTAATGTTGATCATTGCACTGAAATATAATTACAATAGGAGATACGACTTCTGGTAATATGTGTGAATAAGTTTGATTTTAAAGAGAGAGTAGTTTAAACAACTTCAGGAAAAATTGAAGCATGTGTGAGGTTCTTCTGGATGCTTATAAAAGGTTAAAGTGAAGAAACGCTAACCTCCTTTTTTATAAGATACATGTTTCCCTCTTTCGCTTATTGAAGGAGCTATTGATTCTTGGAAACAACTCTAAGAGTCATTTGAATATTATACAATCTTATTATTCCAACTATAAACACCAGACTCTAAATGTGCACATAATGATGAACTTACTTGAAATTAAAATTAATTAAATTAAAATTAAAAATAATATTTTGATCAGTCAGAATTTTGTCATAGATTTAATTGACTTTTTTTTTTCCAAAATTCCTCAGCGCGTTTTGCTTCCTGTATTTCACATATTTATCGTTTACTGACTGTTAATCTTCATGCTAAAATCTCTCCTGCTAGAAGACTTTCTCTTCTGTAATATGTCACAGGTTCATATATGTTGTTTTTCATGTTTCTTTGTTATTTTCTTTTTTAATCTGAAACATGGTTGTATAGTGTGTATGGAAATACGTGAGAACTAGATCTAAGAGGAATCTTACCTGTATGGAACGAATTTGTATTTTTTTATTTACTGATATTTTAAGCGTTATGTAATGACTGAAAGCTTGTAGGCTAGTGTAATACAGCTGAAAGCAGAATTAGATCTAATAAGAAAATGTCAGTGGATTTGTCTTGAACATAGTATTGAGGAGAAGTTAAATGTAGCAGAAGGGAACCTATAGTAAAATGAAGAGATTGTTCCATTGTTTTTCCAGCAGTAGTTTGGTTTATTACATGCTGAAAAACTCTCATCAATGTATATACAAACTGCAAAGTGCACTTGAAAGATGCTGTATTTTACTGCTGATACTGTAGATGCCCACATATGACACCATGACTGCAGAGAGCGTTTCACAGAGGTGGAGAGCTGTTGACCAACAGTTGCACAGCAAGGATCTCGTGTAGTTTGACCTTACTTTGGCACTAGCAGTATGGAAGAATTGCTAATAATGAGGAGCTATTTCAACACATGGTTGGTTGGTATAATCCAGTTACCTGCAACTTTTTTTTTTTTTGGATGTATGCATAATCATCATTAACCATCTTGAGTAAAATAAAGACTTCAAAAATCACTAGCCACTACTTAAAATAAATGTCTATTCACTGCCTCAAACACACCATCTTTAAAAAGTGATTTAAGGATGCCTTATCAGGTGTACAGTTTACAAAGCTGATCCATCCCCAGTAACATGGCAGAGCCTTTGGTAAAGCAGAGTTTCATACTAGATTAAACCGAGTCCAGAACATTTATGGGGCATTTTAATACCCTGGATTGAAATAGTTGCTTTTTTAATGTGACTCTAAAGCCTTATATAAAAAGGAGGATTTAAACAGCCATAGACAACGAAGGGGTTATCCATGGGCACCAGCATCTGATTTATCTTCAAGCATTCTGATGTTTCCATTTTACTCTCAGATGTTTGTAGCTTTGGGAGAGGGAGGAGGCATACAACCAACACTGTCAGGGGCAAATTCTGCTGTTAGTTCTTTCTACAATCTAAAATAATCCTTTGCTTTGAGTAGTTGTGTAACAGTTTACCTGAAAGATTTCATCTACAATCTTCAGCCATGTAAAAAATGCAGCACCTTCAATGTTTTGTGTTGGGACACCTTATGGCTTTTACTGTGTTGACTTATTTCAGATGAAAATGGAAAGAACAGTAAGTGTTTCTGTTGGCAGAGCTGTGGTATCACTGTAGGAAAGTTAAAAAGCAGCAATTATAGCTGAAATCTGAAAGCTGTTTTATAATCTCGCATGTACAACACAACTTCGCACTAGAGATTGTAGCCATGGCAACATTGGTTGCTGCATTTTGTGAATAACTGTAGGCCTTCTCTGAGTGAAACAGAAATTCAACAGTGATTTCTATTAACTGCAAAGTTTAATATATATATATATATCTTTAAATGACTGCATAAATGTTTTGGTATTTTTTTTCCTATTTTCTGTGCTACTAAGTAGAGATGAATAAAAGGATACTGGATATGGAAGCTTGAAAGGAAAAGACAATTGGTATTTTCAGTCCTGACTTGTAGCATTTAGCTACAATGAACCTTCCTACTCTTGGTGTATCCCTACCCTTTATAATGTGCTATCAAATTCTTGCTGAATATCAGAACATGACATGTGAACAGCACAATACTATAAACTGACCTACCAGTTTGGAAAATTGTAAAGCCTTTAATATATTTTTAACCTCTTAAAAAATCTCTGCTAATTGTGTCCTATCTTTGCACACTTGTATGCATCTCAACAGGGTTCTCTCAAAGTGACTATCCCTTTTCATCTAGGCATTGTTTATTTAAATACATAGCATTACACAAGATTCACCACTTCACTCACGTGTGTTTATCTGAATTCAGGGTTACAGTGTGGAAGTCTTGGCAAATTGCAGTATTAGATGTTTTTCCTTAGACATGACAAAAAGCAGGCTGCTGCTTCTATGCATTTTTTGTCTCAACTTTCAAGAAAAGCAAAACTCAACATGAAACGCTTTTGAGGCTTAAACCAAATGCTATATATTCATGTAATTTGCATACTTGTAAAGCCAAAAATAACTATGCATAAATGTTCCTTAAAATCTATAGCTAGCAGATAAATTGAATATATATATATATTCAGGAGAAAATATATATCTAAAAGAAGGAGAAAGCAATTGAAGTGGGAAATGGAGGTATAATACGATCTCAGGTTCCTACAGAATCTGAGCTGTGTAGTTCAGAAACATGTACAGTCATTCCTCAGACTTCATAGTAGCTGTTTGGAAAGTCATCAGTAGAGCATAGTGAATAGTAAGATAATCCTTAAAAGCCAGCATGACCTCTGTCTGAGGAATTAATGTAGTTCTGTGCCATTGTTGTAGTCTTCAGTCAATTCCAAATATGCAGAGCATTACACAGAACATTCCTTTTGTATCATGGGGATATTTGCCACATTACAATTCAATTTCATCTGATTCAGAATAAAATCCTTTTATTTTTCAGTTCCCTATGAAAGGGAAACCCTGAGTTGTTTTCAGTCAAAATTGATCTATATGCTGCTGCGAGCTTTGGTGCTTGGATGCTTTTGTCCTTGACTTTGGCAAAGTTTGCCTGATTTGCCACACCAGATCTATAGATTTTCGAAAAGACTAATTACCATTACCAGCTCAAGCTGTGATGTTCTAATGAAACAGAATAAAAGCTGTGTCTTACAGGAGGCAGACTCCAAGGTTGGGGTAAGCTAGACTATTTCATTTTTTTTAATGGCCTGTAAACTCGTGTTTTCTCTTCTTATTGGAGAGATACTGTGTCCAGAAATCCTATACAAGACATGTCAATGTCCTTCAAGAAGTAAACTAACCAGGAATGTCATACTTCTAGTAGTATGGAAAATTTGGAAGAGATATTCAAGATGTGTTGAAGAGATTAGTTTGAACAATGAGTCGTTTTCAAGATTATATCACATGAAAGTATGTCATGGTTGTAAGTCTAAGCAGATGTCCAAGGATTAGGGAGAAAGATGTCTCCACTCATATCTCTGTGTATCTAGCCTAGTCCTGGCCAATACCTCACCTGAATTTAAATCTCCAGTACGCCAACCCTGTCTGACAGTATCACAAAAAAAGAGGTGAAGATGTAAATCAGTTGCAAATCTCAAATGCAATTCTAATGCTGTTTCCTTAACATGCTACATGTCACATGCTACAAGTAAGATGTGTTTGTGTTATTAGGCTTTGAAATTACCTTTGGGCATGACCTGGGAAAGATGACCATGATTGTCTTGCTGGGTTTTGATTTTGTTTTTTCAAAGGGTAGCTGATTTATTTATATCATAAGCAGTTTGGAACTGGGATGAATCTCTTTGTCTAGAGCATCTAGAATGAGAGCCTGATGCATGATAAAGGCCCTGTCTCAACGGTAATTAAAATGATATTGTGTTCTACCAGTTTTCCTAAAAGCCACCCATGTTATTTTATTCCCTCAGCTTTCTTTGTTAGAAGACGCAGGATTTGGTGGCGTTCTTCTTTACGTTGATCCTTGTGATTTACCAAAGACTACAGATCTTGCTGATAAAGCCTTTATGGTTTCCTTGAACAGTGGAGGAGATCCATCAACACCTGGCTATGCCAGTATTGGTAAGTATCGTATAAGGCACATTCAGTCAATGCACATTTTAATTCTGCACAGATCATAAGCATGGGAGTTAAAACATGAATCAAATCCTGACGGAACTGGAAACCCAGAGTAAGGGCGTGCTGTGTAATGCAACACGGCTCAAATGGCCGAGTACAGTCTCAGAAGTCCCTTACTGCAAACTATTGGCCCAAAGTCTGTTCTTGAAGTAATTTATTTTGTCACTGTATATATTTGTGTTTCCACACGGTATACCATTATTCCTGCCTCCTTATTCTTACCCTGATGAAAAAAGAATTATGAATTACTAATGGTAATACTGGTGGTTTCTGAACAGATTCCACTGGACCTGTTCTGAAAGAACACTGGAAGAGGTATTCTTCCCTTCATTTTGTCTTGCTCTTTCATGGTATTGGTAATGTAAACTTCTGGTCAATAGATGCAAGAGCAGTATAATACAAAATGCATATTTGAAAAGATTTAATAGCAATGTTTATAATTTATTTGTGCCATTACCACCTGGAGAAATTATGTTCTTGTCTCACGTCTGCCTGGAGAGACCCAGTTATCAATTATGTTAATGATTTTCTTCTAAATAAATGTACTTTTGAATTATGGAAAATAAACTGATTTTTAAGAATTAATATAGTCATTTTTAATTGTTTAGGGGTGGAGGGTTTTTTTTGGTTTTGATTTGTTTTTGTTTTTTTTTTAAGCAATACTAGCAATAAAGAGGCCACCTATTTGACTTGTATGCTCTGCTTTAATCTCTGTTCTAGCAGTTTAGTGGATGTGTGTTCTGCCTGTCTGCTACCTTTTCAGCTTTACAGCCTTTTTTACTATCTAACTATTTGGAAATGTATTAAGCGGCAGTCTGACTTTGTG
The DNA here is from genome assembly GCA_011075105.1 of Heteronetta atricapilla. Lineage (NCBI taxonomy): Eukaryota > Metazoa > Chordata > Aves > Anseriformes > Anatidae > Heteronetta > Heteronetta atricapilla. The sequence goes on along the minus strand of CM021739.1, from coordinate 19,867,837 downwards.
ACAAGGCTTCATCAAGAATATTTGGTCCAGTTACTAGCTCAGACATCTCAAGTCTGACTTGAATTGGCACTAAATCAACTGAGGCAACGCTGAGATACTTCATGACTAGAATGGCAGAAAATAGAAATATTTGCCTGGTTGTCAAAGAAGGGTGTTAGCTATTCACAGCATGAATGCCTTGACAGCTCAGTGGGAAAGAAATTGCACATTTTCTCAGTGTCTCAGTGTACCTGACCCAGTGTTCTTAAAAGTGCCCTGGGAGCTACAGAGGTAAATATAACACTCTTCAAGCTTTATTCTTGCTCATTTCATGGAGCTATTTGAAAAACAGTTTCTTGTTTATCTGTCTGGCTGACTTCTTAATGTTTTATTTAACCTACATGAAAAGTAGAAGCTAATTAAAACACATACACCAACATGAAGATGCCACTTTGGTGTCTAAACGTTATGCATGGGCTTGTTGTCAGTAAATGATCTCATTGACTGCATGAATTCCAGTCTCTAGTTTGAGAAAAAGAGGCTTGATTATATGAAAAATTGTGATATCTTTATAAGTGCATTAATGGTTTTCACTAGAATCATTATCATGGCTTATCTGTGATTTTAAATCTCTGATCACCATTCATAAGCAGGAATAGGCTATCATGTTCCTAAAATCACTTATGTTTTGGTCATTGAATGCAATGATATGCTGGAAAGGGCTCAAAGGAACACTTGGGGAAAGTGTTGTTGTTGTTGTTGTTTTTTACTGCTCTGTCACTGGAAGGTAGATCAGATGGAAGTAATTTCTGTGTTTCTGATGGTGGTTTTCTTCTCTCAGGACACTGAATAAATTTGGTTAGAGGTAACTTATGCCTGGGACAAATACAAAAGTGTGGAGCACAGACTTTTGCCTGAGGGATGTGATTGCATATAAGGTAGTTAAGCAGACGACATGTAATGTAAAAGTGCCAGATACCCAGGGTTACCCATATCACTTTGATTCACAGACTGTAACATGCACTACAAGAGATTTTATTGGAAGCTCCTGCTTAAGTTATTGGCACGTCTTTGGTACCATCTGCACTTCACACATTGCCAAAATAACTGTTACTATTACAATCTTGGGGACTGCTCTAACACCATTCTCCCTTTTACTAGGAAGTGCCTAGTGATATAAGCAATCCCAAGGTAGTGGTTGAGATAATCTTAGTGATAATCATCGGTTTTCTAAATAATTATAGTAAATAAACAGTTTGTATTAGGTGAATAAAATGCATGAGACATCTATTTCCATGGTGCTGCCTTCTGATTCTCAAGTAATTTTAGTCTGAAAACAAATTTCTCTGTGGTTTCAGAATATTGGAGTACTTCAGGCATTTTCCTAGGGGGAGGGGGAATTTGGGGAAATGATAAAGCTTAGAGATCTCAAAGTTGAGAACATTTTAAGATGGGGTTTATGTTGTAATTCAGAGAGGACTTTAGAGATTTCATGATTTAGCTCAAATCTTAGAAGGTACAGAAATAGCTTGAGGGTGGATTTGGATTCCTACTATCTATAAGTGGAATGATTTTAGATCTCTGTTTGATAAACAGAAAACAGTACTGATGTGAAAAGGAAAGTCAAACGCACTTATGTAAAATTTTTGCAGCCTTATTTGATAATTTGATTTTTCTGCTCCTAAGACTCTCCCAATCCTATGTCATATCAAATCTAAAACAATCCCATTAATATTTGTTAGCATCATTTTCTCTTCCTGATTCTGATTTCTCAAGACTTGGATCTGCTCTTCCTAGAAATCTTTCTTCTGTTTTGCTGCTTTTGAAATGAAACTGATCCAGTGGTTGAGACTCAAGGAATTAAGGATATGTGACTAAGAAGCTTGAGAGGGTAATGAGAGACTTACATGGCAAAAAGTATCTTGAAAACAAAGTTTAGAACAGTGTTAAGCTTGTGTGACTTCCCTCACTTACTGTTTTTTTTGTTTGTTTGTTTTTGTTTTTCCATTTTGACTTCCTGGATGTTGCACTTCCTTTCACCTACCTTTGTATGGCAGAGATGCATTATGTTTCTTCCTTTCCATATTTCAGAGTTGTTTTAAATCAAAAATGTTTCCACACAGAAAATGGCTCAGCAAACAAAATATGGATAGAATGTATGTAAACAGGAAAGTGTCATTGCAATGAGCATTGATCCCTGCCCCTGAGATAGGGTACCTCATAATAGGAACTGTATCTGTGCCGTTGTGGACTAGAAATTATTTCAGGTAGAATACAGACAGCATCATAGTAAATGCTGTGACCTTAAAAATGTTGAAATCTAACATCTCTGGAATATAATCTTCTGCTATCATCTGATGTTTCAAGTGTGATGTTGTTTTAGAGAATTACTAAGCAGAGGTTATAACAGAAAGGCAAAGTGGTGTTTTTAAAAATTGTTGTTTGGTAGTAGTCCATGCTTCAGGTCACCATGAGCAGCTAGTTGTGTGAGCAATAATACAGGCATTGGGTTAAAAAAAGAAAAAAAAAAAATTGCTAAAATTGTGAATAGTGAACCTCACATTCAGGCAGGGAAGCTGACACCAGCGTTACTCAAACATTGCCGAAAGGGTTTGACTTCAGAGAAGGGGACAAGGAATCAGTGGAGTTTTGGTCCCATAATTATGAATGCTGTTGGGCCTTGACAGATCTTGTGCTTAAAGAGTTCTCACACTAACCTTTATTTTTAACTTCATTTCAGTAATGTAGAAATGGAAATGGCCTTGGAAATCTTTTTATTACTATTATTTTCTCCAGAATTTGTATTTACTTTCTGCTAGTGACATCAGATGAATGACGTGTGAAGCTAACAGTACAAAATGGCAGTCTGTATTCAGAGAATTAAGGGGTCTGGGTTTGTTCTAGGCCAGACTGAAGCTGGGAAGAAGAAGCTGGGGAGAAAGTAAAACTTGCAGCCCTATATTAAACTTAAGGGATGTGTGTTTATGTGTGTTGATGTATATTCTTGATCATTTCATTTTGTGACATATTTTTGCTGGTTGTCATCACCCCCCTACGCTTTATCATTACCAACTCCACTGCTGTATCAGATACACTGTGTTATTTTTTGCATGAAAAAAAAAAAAAAAATCCGTGGTGGTACAATATTGAGGTAAATCCTTAGGAAATGCTGAGTCTTGAATAGTGAGGATAGTAAGTAGTAATTTCAGCAGATTTTCCGTATCTCCAAAACTAAGTATTCAAAAGGTGCTTGAATCCACAACCTGCCTCTAGAGATTTGGAAGGATAATATAAAACAACTAATTTTGTAGTTAAGTACCAAATTACATGGTCTGAATTTTGATGGGTTTTGTTTTTGTTTTCTCCCTAGCTTTCAATTTAGGTTCAGTCTACTTAAAAACTGAGAAACTTAGTTGGTCATCAGGATGTTTTAGGTTTGAATGTGTGGATTGTGGATTGTAAAAACCTGATATCATTTTATCTTCTACTGAAGCTGCCTGTAATTTTAGATTGGAGGAGGGAAAAAAAAAATTGCAAATGCAGTGAATCTTATCAATTAAAGTATTGGTAGGGACAGGGAGAAATGACTGCCGATGGCTGCAGTAGCTTGCTGGTAATATTTGCATCTTCAGACTCTTGCAAATGCTGAGCCATATGGTAATAACTCGTCTCAATTTCAAACAAACAAAAAAGTGAATTTAAGTTGTGGAATGTGCAAGTGGTAAACACCAAATTGCTTAAAAACAAACAAACAACAGTTTAATGCAGAATTAGTTAAGAGGAAAACATACAGCCTAAAAGACTCTGACCCCTCTTCTACCAGAATACGTACATCTAGTTTTCCATCCAGACTATCATCAGGATTGTGGGGCTTTTTTTAAACTTAAATTGGAGAAGGCTCCACTGTATTTTTGACATTTCAGACAGTTTCAAACTACCGAACACCGTTGACTCCCTACAGAATGTTTTCTAGCAAAGCCACTTTGTCACTCATCCAACAAAAATAGCATTTTAAATGGTGTCCAGATTAAATTTTTGAAGCTCCACAACTCAAAAAGGAGATTAGCATATTTAAATCTCTTGTGCAATCATGATTAAAAATAATCCTTTCATATCTTGACTGACAGCTAGCACATCATATTTCAGCTCAACATAATTTTGGGCAAGCAAACTATTACTTTAAGTATAAGCTTGTGAAACAGCCGATGTTGCTGTATAGCAGTAAGTGGTGGATTGGAACCTGCTACGTCAAAAGCATGTGTCTGCAGAATCTAGTTGAAATCAGTTGTCTTTCCATGGGTTGGGAATTTGGAATGGGGCCTGGTTTTGTAGCATCTAGGGGGGAATAGGGGGTGTGTGTGTTGAGAGGGCTCCCTTGCACTCCCATATACAGCTTCCAGTTGTACGTGGGAGTGGTGTTAAAGAGAAGATATCCAAGACAGGGTATTGAGAAAATATTTTACTAAATTTGTGTGTGTGGATAAGGAAAAGAAATACTTTTGTTTGTAAAGGTAGAGAGATGAGTAGTTGTGCATTTGCTCATGTAACAGTATCTAATGGTATATTCTAAGAACCAGCTTAGCTCAGAACTGACTGTCAGCTAGAGGCCAATTTCATGGACCACTTGTTGTGTAGCCACTCATATGCTACTTAACTTCCCTCTCTGTGCATTACTCTGCTTTCCCTTAATGCTCTTTCACAGCCTTTTCCGTTGGCTTTGTTGTATTTTGGGTGGGAGTAGTTTGCTTTCAGGACCTGGTTGAACTAAGGTTACTAGACATTCTTTCATCCAGCGGTGTCTAGCAGATGGGCAGGAAATGTTATCAGCATATGCTCAAGAAATGTGAGTTTATATAAAAAGCAAACAAGCAAACAAACAAAAAAAAATACAGAGAACGCAAAACACTTTTGTTGTTGTTGTTGTTGTTGTTTTTTACTACCTTTAGCCTATAAACACATTCTTGTGCACTGCAACTGAAACGCTTGCTTAGGCTCATCTCAAGTTCAGGATGACACCTCCACATGGCAAGCAAGCAGCAGTGGTGTTGCTGGTGTTTCGGGGTCCATAAAGAGCCTTCTTTCTGCAGGCTCCAGAACTTGGTTCTGCAGCAGGGGAACTGGAGAGAGAAAAGTTACAGAAATCTAGCAGGGGCTTCAGCTCATTCTTACTTTCTCCAAGATGTCTATGTATGAAACGTAAGCCTGGCAATACTAAAGCTACCTCAGTGTCCTAGGCCTATTTTTCTCTTTTGCTAAAAGTTGAGTCTCATTATTGCTATTGCCACGTTTCAGATGATGTATTATATATTCTGAAAAATAGTATTTGTCGATATTTAAAAACATCTCTCTCAATATGACTGTTCAGGATGGTTAGATTTAAATCTGGCTGGTTAGATTTAAATCTTCCATGAAGAGATAAATTCAATTAAAAGAAATTTTGGAAGGCAGAATGTATTTGTGAATTCAAACTGAATTTATGATTTAGTTTTGTATGCAGAAAAGGGGATTATAAAGGCCATTATTTTCCCTATTGAAAGTAAAAAAAAAAAAAAAAAACCAACAACAACAAAAAAACTTTTACCTTCTAGTAAGTTTAAAAGTTGAAGTATAGGGACAAGAGAAAAGGTTTCAGTTATAGCATTTTTATTTTGTGTGAAATGCAAGTGTTGCAGAATGAACCAAAGTATATGTGTGATTTTCTTCATTGCTAAAAGTGCTGACATTTCAGTTTTGATTGAATGTAGATCAGTGCTTTTTTCTATGTTTTTAATTATTTATTTTACTCATTAACCTGAAAAATAATTTCTTCACTTTTTTCTGTTAGGTCCATTATTATTATTATTATTATTTATTTATTTATTTACCCAAATCAATTTATTTTTGTTTCAACAAGAACATTTTGAATATAATGGGTCCAATTTATTGTTACTTATGCCTTTTTCCTACCATATATGTAAAAAGCAAATAAAAACATGGAGTTTGGGGATGACTGTATTTTACTCACATATTTTGAAGATAATGCCTCAGAGTATATGGCAGGCATTTGTGGTAGGTGATAGCATTTATTAATGCTGCTGTAATTGCCAGAAATACAACTGTTTCAAAATAAAATGCAGTTTGTCATCAGATTCAAGAAATAATTTTGACCACGTTGAAGCTAAAGGGAAAAATGTCAGATCTAGAGTGGCCGTAAAGCAGTTTAGTAGCCCTCGCAGGAAGATACCGTAGATAGTAGATATACATGTACAGATAAAGGAATTATATTTATTAATACAGGTTAGTTAATAGTAGCTATATATGCACAGGTGAAGAAACTACATTTGCTCATAAAGGTTAGTTAACTTTGCCATATATTAATGTTTGTATGTAACATAATGGTATTTTATTCTCTTAGCACTCCCATGCACAAGTTGAGTTATTACAAAGTAGCTCCTACATATTGCTATGTTAACACCTGCAAGTGCACCTGCACAGTATCAAGAGCACTGTAAAGTCAGCTGGCTGATTGTTTAAGCAATTGAAGATGCAATTAGTTTTATAATTGAAATTTTGCTAGTGGAGTTTGAATACTGCAAGCCAGAATAAACCAAACCATCTTTAATTCAACATGATCTCAGTTCCAGCCCACTGCTAACCATATTCAGCATCTGCATTAAAAAGATAATAGTACCTCTTCCTACTTTGAGACAGGTAGAAACTCCCCTTGAAGAAAAACTAATCATTGTGAAATGGAGATGTGGGAAATTCTTCTTCATTTCATAAATGTTCACTATCCATATTATATAGTATTGTTCTGCAGAGTGGTAAAAGACAAAAGTAACTCATCACAACTTGGTTTTGGCCAATTTTCAGAAACATTTTGCTTGCACTTTTTCACAGGTTTTTCAGACTTGCACCAGGAGGGAGAAAAATGGTCTACCCAGGGGGACTGAGAAGAGGTCCCTTTGCCAAGCTGCTTCCCAGCTGGTCAGCTCCCAGCACATACTGGTGCACAGTTATATTCCTCCTCTGTGGAGGAATTTTTCACATTCCTTCACATTTCCCTTTGATGAACTTCATGAGTTGTCTGGCCACTCATTTATCCAGGTTATCAAGGTCCCTCTGAGTGGCAGCACAGCCATCTGGTCTATCAGCTACTCCTCCAAGTTCTGTATTTTTTCAAACTTGCTGGCCTTGTTGTAGACAGCTATCAGGTTGGTCAGACATGATCTCCCCTTTGCAACTCCATTCATAGCACTCCTGATCACCTTCTTGTCCTTCATATGTTTGGAAACTGCTGTACCTAGTGCTCTCCTAAGTGGTTTTCTCCCTCAGCTATGCCTCTTAATATCACAAGCTAAATATCTTCCTTGTCTCTGCACCTGGATACAGAAGAATAGTGATAGATAATGGTAGAATGGTACTTTCTATGGCAGCTTTACAAAATGCGTTTGGAGCAGTCAAATGGGGCATCGTGTCTGGTGATGTCCCATGGATAATAGGAGCTTCCCCTCTACTTCACCTAGTGTTGCTGTTAGAATATTGCAAGACTTTTATGTAAGAGACTGCATCTGTTTTGATGCAAAACTGTTCTCTTCCCCTAGCAAAATAATTTAAAATTCTCTGATGATTGGTCTGTGAAAGCATGGAGCTTCGTTTTGGGCAAGGAGCAGCACCGAATGAAATGTTCGGGGATAGAGATGGCCAGATACCAGCTGTGCAGCACAAGAAAAATTCATAAATGTGGGAGGAAGTCTGTAACAAATGTGTTACACAAGAAGTTCATCGGGGACATGTCAGTGAAAAAGACAGTCAAAGCTTACAGAACTTCTTTCTTCAGTGCTTTTGGAGTAGTCCTGTATGCAGTGGTGCCAGAGAGTATTTGCTGTGTGATGGGTAGTGCCAGAATGAGGAATAGTCAGTTTGTTGCCAGATGCTTTTGTTATCTGACACGTTTTTCATGTGCAAAATGAAGCTACAAGAATGATTTGAATAAATTTTTGAAACTTTCATAACTGTTTCAAGTCCAATTAGGACATGTATGTGCACAAAATGTGTGCAACTTCCTATACTTCCTACATATTAATTTTACATAGCTGACAGGTGGGTCTATTGAGTTAGTGAAGAAAGAGTGAAGCCTCTTGGGTTATTTGAAACCTTGTTGAACTCGTAGATGTTTTAGAATATTAATATAAATGATTTGCATATTTATTCATAATGGTGTGCTATAGGGACCACCCTTTACAAAATACGTAATGAACAAATGCCTGTACTTTCTACTTGGGAGGTAATTTTTTCTTAGAGCAGATGTCAGCTAAAGCTGACACGTGGTGACATTCTATTCCTATTTGGTACAATGCTCATAACAAGGAGACTAATTTTAGAACAGCTGGCCTACTCATGTTTTAAAGTGCTTAGGTACTTTTCCTGATTTCCAGAATCAGCAGTCTTTCAACTTGTCCATGGTGTGATTTCTGCCAGCCCTAGTTTAATGCAGGACTGCGAGGGACTTTCATCAATATTTCACATACTCTGATAGAACTGAACCACATGTTGTTAAACCTTTAGCACTTAAAACTTGGACAGTAGTAATTTTTTCATTGTGTAAAATCTGGCATTGTGTTGCAGTAAATACATAGCAGTAAATACAGAATAAGGGTGAGGTAAAGCTTAAGAGCTTGTTCCCTTGTCAGTTACCTCTGCTTCTTCCCAAAATTGCTGTATTAAATGTGATTTTGAGATGTGCTGGCAAGAGGCAAAATATTCCTTTGGGCAGTGATATGTGCTACTAATCCATTGAAAAAACAGCTACATCACCCGGCATGGAATATCTTGTGGAATGTTTTTAAATTTCCCCAGAATGATAAATTGTAGGATTTGAGAATACAGTATGAGTGGAGTATTTCTTGAGCTAAAAGTAAGTGATTCAGGTCTAAGGAGAGTTGTATAAAGGTTATACAGATAATTTTTTAAGATTATTTTTAGCTTTTTTTTTGCAAACCTAGAAATGCAACTTCACTGCTCTATAATTGAAAAGTATAATAATCCCAAAACTGAATGCATAAGGGGAAAACCTTTGTAGATTTTAAGTAGGTTTCATAGTTGTTGGGAATTACAAAAGCTGTCTAATTTATTTGTTTTTAATAGTAGAACATATCAAAGCATGGAAAAGAAGCATGTTTCAAACACTTAACAGGAGGAATAGTCTTAAGCGGGTCAACGTTTTCTAGAAGTTATAGCTTCAGTTTTATTTTTTGAGTTTATGGCAATTTCATCTTGTGAGATGAAATGCATTTGTGTTTTGAGAGTTTGTATTTATCCCTTGATTTATACAATGGACCCATAATTCTGAACTCTGAAACCGTGATTTAGAAATCAGTGCTTTAAGATAGGATTTAGTTACATCCTTCATTGGCTTTGTAAAATGAAAAGTTGAATTGCAAATCCTATAGTAGAGACACAAATCCTAAAGCAGATGTAGAAATAGTGCAAGAGATTTACAAATTGTAACATAAATCTTAATAAAGTAATTTTTAGTCATACAAATCTATACTTATTTCTAAGTTAAAAGCTCTGATTTTTGCAGAGCCCATTCTGGAATTTTAATGTCTTGTGTGTTTTGGTCGTGTTCTTTATGACTTATTTCTACAAAACTTATATTCATGAAAATATTTCTTTGACCTGGTTTCTTCTTCAACTTCATAGAATAAAAACAACTGGAAAACATTTTTCTCTCAACAGAAAAGTTGCTATTCACTGAAAGTGTTATATATTTTTTTATACTCCCTTTGTCAAATTTCATCATCCCAAAACTCTGCAAAACATAAATTAAAATGGGAATAGATGGGAAAGCAAAAGAACTTCGTCTGTCCAATAACCAAGAGTCTTGCCATCTTAGTCATTAATGCTTCTGAAAGTTTCATTAATGCATTTGCTTTTGTTTACTGGATGATACTGGAAACATACTTTATTATTTTTGTTTATGCAGTTATAATTTCATTATTCTTTGAGATTTCACATGTTGCATTTCAATTTGTCATTAATCAACAATGACTAAAAGGAAGCATTGTGATATTAAGCAGTTATAGAGCTGAATAAATAATGATTACGGAAGACTGATTTTTAGAAAGTCAGCAGAACTGCTGATTATTGTAATATTCTGATTGCTTGAAGGACTCTTCAGGGTACAGGTTTGCATGTTAAGCAAGGATAAAAATAAGGATAATACATAGAAATTCAAGTATATTAAAATTATCAATGAAGAATGAAACTTTTAAAATTTATCATTTCCTTAAAAAACAGCACTTTAAATGGTTGACTGATACTCTGAGTAGCAAATTGATGATAAGCCATCGATCATGGCTTACATATCTAGGAAGTCTTGGAAGTAAATAAATACATATAAATATAATTTTGAACAATTATTGACATGTTAATATCATTCTTCTATCAAAATAGAAAAGTGCTTTGTTATTGGCTGTCATGTGTTTAAAGAGGAAATTCTGGGATTTCAGAATTTGTGAACAGAAGAAAGGGATTTTTACTATTCTTGTTTTGCAAGTTCATCTGAGTGGAGAGGGATTTTTTTCTACCCACCCAACAGGTCGGTCAAAGACACTGACTTAAGGAGTCATTGTTTTTTGTCCATTGGAACATGCTACTTCTCTTTTGCACTCATGGATTTGCTGCGTGGATTTAGAGAGATTATGAAACTGGAAAAAGAAGACAGTTGATACACTAGTTGATGTATTGATTTGTCCCTTTTGTCTTTTTGTGAAAAAAATAATTTTAGAACATAATAGCAAACTACCCTGCTCCATATCTTAAATGCTTTAAAATATTTGATGTTTACAAGAAAAAAAAAAGTTAAAATGAAAGTGGATATTAGTTAGACCTTAACATATGGCATCTCCAAAGTTACAGCATGACATAATTTGGGTAACAGGAATGGTGTGGGAAAGGACATAAACATAAAATTGTGGATTTCTCAAAACCATTTCTTTCCTGTGACTGTTCTTTGGGGTTAAGGTATTACTAGGAGATGAGCAGCTCTCAATGAAAGTGATGATCTTTAATCCATTTGTAACCTGTCCATTATTTGACCAGATTTTTTGATGATCTGTGATGCCTTGGTTTTCTTAATAGACCTCTTTGTAGTGTGTTTCTTTACCACTGTGTTCTTGTGTTGATTGTTGTGTCCTGAATTTGACAGTGAAGCTAAAGCACTCTCCAAATAAACATTTAATTTAGTATACCAGCAAAACAGAGGGAAGGACAGCTCAGAAGGGTGAAAACCTGCTCTGATTTCCAACCTGCAGGATGGAAACACTTTGTTTTGTTAAGTCCTTCAAGGGAACACTCCTTGGTAAAAATAATCCCATCCCCAGACAGCCATTTAGAAATGCTTTATGGGGTCCTCTGGGATGAAAGTATTTCATTCCTGCTGCAGTCTGAATTGTTTGAAGAGTAAAATTATGGTTGGTGTTCTAGGGCTAAGCAAACCCCAGTATATTTTCTCAGAGTTCCTGGTGGTGTTCAGAACAAATTCTTCCTCAGTCCTCCCACTGAGGTAATCGTAGCCTCGAGGATTGCTCAGGTGGATGAGAGAAATGCCCAATCTCTATTTATGTTGATAAGTAGATTTACAAGTGGACATCTTTTGCATTCACTGGCAATTAGACTGAGCAAACATGTTAACTATAAGATTTTTTAAAAAAAAAAATGTACAACTGATGAAATGTTTTTGAATTGTTCTGTCCATTGACGAGATGAACAGAGCATGTTCCTGAAGTTAAATCAGTTAGATGGACAAAAACGACATACTGAAGCTAGGTATAATGTGTACCAGTCAAAAATGCAATCGATAGTGATGTTTGACAACTGGCTGACGAGAGAGCAGAAAAAGTCTTAGAGGCACAATCAAAATATTGTCTGCAGAATTCTGTAGTGGTTGAACTGAGCTTCAGTGGCTCTTCAGGCTTTCAATAAACTCTTCAAAACTCACCTTTCCAAGAGGAAGACAAACTGCTGTAATGTTACAGTTTTCTTCTGGCCTAGCTCTCTCCCTCATGGTCAGAACAATTCCTACAAAAATGTTTTTACTCCTTTTGTAGTCTATATCATATGTTTTCCTCTGCCAAGCCACTAATAAATAATGTCGTAAAAAATGTCCCTAAGTCATCTATCTTATACATAGTTAATCATCAAAGATAAAAGCAAATAGTAAAAGTTATGTTTTACTAGCATGGCACATAGTTTTATCTCAAATATATATTTTTAACAGTTCTGAGATGACTAATCCATAAATTTGTTACTGAAGACAGTTCTTATGATCAGTTCTACTGTACTTCAGTGCATCTATTGAAATTAATTCCTTACAACTCTTTGTATGTGAAAAGTAAACACTTTTACAGTCTAAATTTAACTTTTGTAGTTTTCAGCAAGTTTCTTAGTTTTGTTTGAGATGGTTCTGAAAAAAACTGTATTCCTTTCACTTTATTTCAAGCAGGAATGTGCATAATAATAATAAAAAAATGGGATCTGCAAGAGTTTCTTAAAGCAAGCATGAAATATTTGCAGATACTCACTGAAATTCTTAATACAAAATATTACTGATAAAATAGCTCATATTTGATCTTGTAGGCTTTTGACCCCATCATAATACCTTTGATAAGCTAAAAGGGTTACATTTTTGCTTCCAGGGAAATAATTGTATTATAACAACGGAGATCTTTTTTGATTAAGTATCTGAAATCGTGTACCTTTGGCCATTGAATGAAATCTTTTTGTGCTTTCTTCTCTGCTTCTGTGTTTAAAGTTGGTGGGAGTTTTCAGTTGACTTTAGGGTCAGAGTTTGGTCAGAATTTTTCCACCTCTAAACTACTGCTAGGTCAAGTGAACAGAGATGAAAATGTCACATTTGTGTAGCTGGTGTAACAGCATTTCAGAAAATGATTTGAAGTTGGGTGTTTGAGAATTAATTCAATTTGCCAATGCATGTCCACACATCCTTTTCTGCTGTCGTTACCTCTGCTTATATTTTTTTCTCTACTATCATACAGAACTTGTCCTCTCTTTGGATTAGGTACTGTTTCCTATCTTCACACTACCTGGTAAGACTTAGTTCAATTGCACTGAAAGACAGAGGGAACTCATTCTTCCTCCCTTGTTAAGCTGTTGATAAATGCTGTTTGCCCTGTTGCAATACATTCTTTTTAACCTAATATTCAACCGACATTTTGTATATAGTTGACTTACTTTTTACACACACATATTTTCACTGCTATTAGTGTAAAATATTTCAGACTGTATGCATCCATCTGTCACTCCTTCATGGAGCCTACAGTGTTACACCAAGTATGGATAGTAATCTCTCAGACCCAACTAAACTTATTTGGTCCTGTTCACCGCAGAACTGCTGTCTAAATTAGTTTCTGTTAGAGTCGACACTGTTAGCTGAACTGTGCACTTCCTTATACAGCTTGCTTTTGTGTATTTAAAGGTTTTTCCAGGAAGCATTTTTGAAGACAGTGGCAAAGGCAGGCTCATTTTAGCCTGTCATTACAAACCGACATTTTGCTATTTATTGTTCATTACTTGTTATTTATTGTAGGCTAAGTCCTTCAGTTACTTGAAAGGGAATCTTGTACTGCTGTCAACAGGAGTATTCTCTGTAGAACAAGTTTTTCATTGCCACACCTGCTACTTTAATCTATATTTACTTAATGAATAGTAGTGCTGCTTTAAAGAGAAAGCTAATGCCATTCTAGAGCTAATCACCAATACATAACATTTTGCATATAAATACACTTTTATATAATTTAATGATTTCTCAATGCAAGAGCAACAAAATTTTTGTTAATCTCCATGTAACTTGTGTTTTTTACTTCTGATTTCTTCATTGCATGCAGAAAATTGTCAGTTGTTCTTTAGTAAATTGCATGCTTTTATTCTGAAATTATGAACTAAGGTAGTGGAGCAAAGGGAATCATGTCTGCCTTATGAGCTGCATGCAATGTGGAATACCCTTTATATGATACCTGGTAGTGGTGCTATGCTGGTGCAAGGCAATCTTGAATCCCTTGCTTTAGGAAGGGCAGCTCTAGAGATTGGTATTGTTGGGTCACCTTGGAATATATATGCTTTGTTTCCATTTAGCCATTGTCCCTGTTTGTAATCTGTAAACCATTCACTGAAGTAACTGTTTATGAAAAACCTGTTTATGAAAAATGAAATATAGCTCTTGGTCACAAAAAGAGCTGTGTACATATTAGTATGTAATAATAATATTGGTATCTGAGAAACATTATGTCTGTTCGGAACAAAAATGTTTTCAATATCAGCAGTATCTTGGTGTTTTCTATTAATTAGTAATTAAGTACGTTAATTTAAAAGTACGTGATGGATGCTTCAGCATGTCTTCTGACTGTTTGAACTTTATAACTAACTGCTTATTCTCTGAAGATCTTTAAGAAATATTGAATATGCAGTGGTGTACCTAACTAAATCCTATTTTATCCAAGTCCTGTATGTTTCAGTAGGATCGTATTGGAAACAACAGGAAGTTGATGAAAGTTATTTGATGTAGATAATACCACTCTGCCGCTACGTACAATATTGCAAAATAATTAACAAATCCAGTTATATTCAGTTAACCTGCTATTTGAAAACAACCTGTGATGATGTTGAGCTTTACAAGTACCAAAAGTACTTATCGTTGTGTTGTAGTTTTGTGGAGATGATAATTTTGAAAGTATAATGAAGCTCATGTCTGAATGTCAACCTTAGAGTAATTATGTACACAATAAGCATAACAAGTAGATATTTAACTCAGGGTTTTGAAATACGATTAACAATTTACCATCGTTTACAGAAAATCATTTTTAAGTCCTTATTTCGCTGAAGGTTAAAATTTATTTGAAAATGAACATTGCTCGGAACATTTTAGTCTGAACACCAGACTTTTTCAGAATCTTGACCTCAGAATGTTAATATGAATATTTGTTGTCAATAACAAGGTGGCGTAAACCGACTGCAGTAAAAATATTATAGTTTGTAATGGTAAATTATCTGGTCCTTTGACTGTGAATGTACATTCGGATTATACAGTTCTTGTAACACAACATTATACAGTATTACTTGGAAAGGAAAGATTGAAGTGAGGCCCTGGAACGGATTGCTTACAGAATCTGTGGATGCCCAGGAGGCGTTGAAGGCCAGACTGGATGGGGCTTGGCCAACCTGAGCCAGTGGGTGGCAACCCTGCCTCTGGCAGGGGGGTTCTTTAGGTGATCTTTCAGGTCCCTTCCAACCCCAGCTTACCTGGTATAACTGATAACATCATCTGGGTGTCCTAAGAATAGTTGCATACACCTTCCAGAAGTTACTTTATAACTGTGCAGATGAGCTGCATATTAATTCTTAGCTTTAGATTTTAATTAGATTGTAAAATGCAGAGTTGTGTTGAAGACTGAGCTCCCTTATTGCTGAAAAAGTTACCAGTCTTTTGGGATCATTATTGGTAACTGTCAGACATTTTATTCTAATCACATGACGTTTAAGTCTGACTAAACCTATGATTTTTAGCATGAATTATCAATAATTATTAAGTTGAAGTAATTAATCGTTTCATCAGCCTATGCTTTGACAAGAATGTCTCTCAGAACGTCTGATCTTGTTTGACATCAGATACTTGTCCCAGAAGAAATGTCTGTACTTTTTTCAGAGCCAACTGTTCAGCATAATATTGTGTGATATGCTTATTTAAAAACAAAACCAAACTAAAACCTACCTGCAAGTAAAGAATCGCCAGAGCAATTAGAAGAAAACTAATATCATCATAAAGAATCAGTACTGTAGTTGTCCTTTCTTTTTTTCTTTTCTATGCAAGATACATATACACTGTTTAACAGAAATATTTCTGTAAACTTTCAAGGCACAGCAATCCAATTGTGGTTGCAAGACTGACTTTCTGCATACTCCAAGCCAGATAATTGTACTATCAAGCTGATAATATATTTTCAAAATGCATTTGGTCTTAAGTGTTACTTCTGCAGAGTCTCTGAATGAGTTATCTTAGTATTTTGTATTTGAAACAAATACCTTCCAGCAGTTACTTGCAGTTCCATATAGAATGGCTGCATCTGCCAACTTCAATCAAACCTCTGGCATAGCTTTCACTAAATGTCTTTCTAAATTGTATGTAGACAGGAAGCACTACAGATGAAAGTACCCTTGATATAGAACTTCACAGAATGATGTTAAAGCTACTGGGGGG